>CABFWB010002035.1:29526-56226 GCA_902151455.1 Timema bartmani | reverse complement strand
ACCAAATAGATGCAACGTTTGGAAGCACATGCATCTACGTATGTTAACATTTGTTTTCTTGCATTTATTATTATTATTGTTATTGTTAGCACCGCGTCTTACTACCCGTTCGGGTTATACGCACTTACGCTAATGTGTAGTGGTAGGGTGATTGTGAGATGAAATGGAGGACCTACAGTTTAACGTGGACTCCGAACCACGGTGGAGGCCTGGAATTCCACAAATTAACAAGTTGTGATTAATACACGTCTTGTCAGAGGTGAAGGAAGGGTTTGGTAATCAGATAAATCTGTGCCGGGACCGAGGATTGAACCCCGGGCACCCAGCACTGATGTCAGACATCTTACCCCTAAACCACCAGGTCACCTATTTCTCGCATTAAAAGGCACAAAAAACCTATTAAGGTCTGGGCATGAGGCCCCATATTTCCAACAATTTTGAAAAGTGACTTCATCACAAGATTTTTAAATATTAACATCACTGATGCAAATAAAAAGTTTTGAAACACTTTGGTAAAAAAAGGGGTCTTTCTTATTGTTTAAAATAGGGACTTACGCTTTTCTTTTTACATTAATAACGTACTAAGATGAAATTATTTTTACTTAAGAATATGAAAATATTGAATTTGTTTACAATGTGGGGCCCCTGGGTATGTTTATGTTTAATGTGGCCCACATGATCAAAAGAGTTTGAAACGCCTGGTATAGAACATTTTTTAAAACCAAACTTCTCAGAGATTTTGATTAAGGTGGGAGTGCAGGGAACACGAATTAAGGGAAATGTTTATTGCAGTTTGTATAGAAACATTTCTTTTGGTCAAAATAAATCAAATATTGCTTCAGTAGAAACAAAAATTGTAATTTTCTTCACATGATATCAACAGATTTTGAATATATGTAATGACCATAGCGGCATTAGATGAAAAACTTTTTAAACGAAGATAAAAATGTTTGAATGGATTTGGTCAAAAAGGGAAACTTTATTTTTATAGCTCTTAGTAGTTCTCTCTTTATGTTTTACTTTTCTGACGGTTTTCTTATTTCAATTTTACTTTCTTTTTTTAACATCGCGTCTTACTGCCCGTTCGAGATATACGCTTGTGTACTAATTACGCTAATAGTTTTAGGGATGAGAGATGTTATATTTGTAAGAAGTGTAGGGCCCTCTCACATTTGCGCAGAGGGAGATTGGAAAATCATTTTGAGAAAACCACCCTCGAACCTCGATCTCCCCGTCATCGGCAGTCTAGTCTACTGCGAGAGTAGCGAGTTAAGACTACGCGGCCACCGCAGCAGGTTTCAATTTTATTCTTGTTCGATGGGACCGGTGAGTTTTATCGGTCTGGTGGTCCTTCAGAGTTCAGCGACCCAACCAGCAGGCATGCGCGGAGAAACATTGAATGGCATGTGCACATTCACTTACATGTTCACTCCTCCGCCTTTCACCATTTGGAGGAGAACCTTGTGAGATCGCAACCAGAACATCGTGACCTTGTATACAAGGGACTTTAATTTGTACTTAATCTCACACTTAATTCAGTACAAGCCGACTGGCACCGTGGGAAAGTCACACTATCATGGCTGCTATTGGTAAAACCAGTAACATTAACTCTACGTCTTGCTACCCATATGGTCTACCCACACACTATTGGGGTAAGGATGAGCATGACTACCCTAAAAACGAGAAGGGGATAGATGGGGAAGTTTTTAACTCTGCTTCACGCAAATGAGGGTGCAATTCATGAATCCTTCCTAATCCCTAAGATATTAGTGTAATTAGTACATAGGCGTATAACCTGATCGGGTGATAAAGCACGGTGTTAAAAAAAATTAATTAAGTTTTATACAGATCCAAACCAACCAAAATAAGTTAATAAAGGTTAAAAATAAGTTAATAAAGGTTAAAAATAAGTTAATAAAGGTTAAAAATAAGTTAATGAAATCTTGTGTAAGCCTACAAACCTTAGACTTAAGGAGTGAAATGTTTCCCCCTATATTAAATATATATGTAGTTTTCAGTTCAAAGATATTATGTAAATCTTTTTAATTAAAAAAAAAGCCCTAGGGAAAGGGGGTGGAAAAGGATGCACCCTAATTTACCCCCTCCATCCTTAGATCCGCTCCCGTATTGAGGTTGGATTTACAAATTTACATTTTCCGTGGTTTTCTAATCCTCACTCTTCTATTAGAGTGAATTTCCTATTCCTCATCCTTAACCCTTAGATTAAGTCATCAATAATCCTTGTGTTAAAAAGTGATACACCATAAAAAAAAAACCTAGTCATGAAAACGAAAGCAAAAGATGCAACAACGTTTGAACAGCCTTCCAGCCCAACTCTTTAGGAGCAGACATATGCAAACATTTCTCAAGCACCTTGAATCAACATTTCGTGTTGCTCCCCTCCCTGTCCGCCGTGTGGTGAGACTTGTGGATCTTTCAAAACCAACTCTAGTACAACCTTATTTGAATAACGTGGAAATTCAACTCAACCTGCAATGACGTCTTGTCTAGTAGGTGGATGGCTCTGTCCACTCTTCCGTGCAGTGTGGGAGGAGGACAGCCTATAGCCGAACCGTGCGAAAAATGTAAATTTAGAAAATATTATACAAAGAGAACAAAGCAAAGAGGAGGGATGTCATAGTTTTGTCATTCTGTGCTAGGAGAACTTCAAAGTTAAAAAGTCAATTTTCAACAGAAAAAAACTAATTTAAGAATATGTGAACCATTTCGCTTCAATTAGTGCTTACCACAAAATACACATCCACTTAAGTGGCTATACGGTTTAAGACACCTCTTTCATGTTAGAGTGGGCTGCTCAAGACTGGGAGATTGGAGTTAGAATCCCGGTTGGGTCTATTGAGGGTGATTAATCCTAAATGGTTTCCCACTTTCCTTAACCGCAAATATGTGTGGATTACTTCTAAAATGCTTCCTTTCTCACCCCTATCCCATTAGAGTAGTTATCATATATATGTTTATAACCTGAACAAGTAGTAAGAAGCGGTGATTAAAAAATACAAAATACACCAAGAAATAAATAGGATGTGTCTATACTAATTTCCAATTTTTATCATATTTTTATTTTCTTGACCAAAGCCTATACTTACTCACTTTCTCTATGACATTAGGAACTCGAAAGTTCATTACCGCACTCACAAAAGTATGCCACCTACCCCTATCTTAGACTGGATAGAATTAGCTCATCTCATTACACCCTAATCTCTCTCAGGTCTATCCAAATGTTATCCCCCAATATGCGTCTGGCTCCTCCCAGTGGTCTTTTCCCATTGGGTTTGCCATCCATTAACTTGGACGTGGTTCTAGATTCTCCCATTCACGCTGCATGACCTGCCCACCGTAACCTGCGAGATTTTACTACCCCAACAATGTCTGGTGATGAGTACAGGGTATGCAATCATCATTATGTAGCCTCCTCCACTCCCCACAATCTTCATACATTTTTGGACCAAATATCTTCCTACGCAGCTTGTTTTTGAACACCCTAAATTTCTTTTCGTCATGTAAGGTAAGAGGCCATGTTTCGCACCCATAGAGAACCAGCTTTGTATATTCTGAGATTTACATTTCTTGACAAAAAAGTGAGGAATGTCATTTTCTAGTCTACGTTTTATTTTTAACCAATATCTTACATAAAACTAAACAAAATAATGGTTGGTTTGAATTCCATATTGCAACACAGAATGCCTAATTATCTATGCATGATTGTTTGTAATTGATATTCCTCCTCCATGCACTGTTTCACATCGACATTCCCCTTCTATTTAGAGTAAACAAATTCCTTACAGACCAATATTGACCTGACTGTTCATCTTATTAAAGAGAGTACATTATCTAATAGCATTCTACTCTCCAAAACATGCACTCTCCCAATATTAACTCATTTTATGGGAGATAATTAACAAAAAACTTTTATTTCCCCTTTTTTATCTTGTGCTCTTCATATTTAAAACCATGTCTTTAACTAGTGACCAAATTCAGCTCGGTAGGAAATCACGACCGTCCGGTTTGTGTCTTGACCGTGCGTTCATCTGGTGTTTTTTTAATGTTCATTTTTCAGCCACGTGTGATCCAGTATTTCGAGGAAATTGCAGAGTTCTTGACGGTCGTATTTGACCTGGAAGGCTGATGAACATCACGAACTATTTTTCTAAATAAATAGTTTGTTAGCTAAGGAAGTGATCATTTGTAATTTCTTTATTTTTTGGTGTGCACTACGTATGGGCTACCAGAATATTTGCATTAATGGGTTATCAATGAGGAAGGCCTAATTTAGGGTAAAGGTACGCAAATCGGCTTAGAAGCAGATGAAGAAGCCATTTAGGAAAAACATAACAAGAAATCCTGTCCTGGATACGAACCCCGATTTATCCATCTGCTGTGCGAGTGACGCATTAAAATATGTGACCACCAAAGGATGTGATTTTTGATGTTATAAGAGATTAAATTTGTACAATTAAATTGGACTACTCGTGTTTTTTGAGATATCCATTCAACTTTTCCTTTTCCTTAAGCCAGAAAGTTGAGATAATAATAATAATAATAATACGTATTATTATTATTAGTTAAATCACCACGTCTCACTGCCCATTAATTACACTAGTGTGGTAGGAATGCGGAAGGTAGAATGTGAAGGAATGTAACAGAATTTGCGTGGAGGAAGAGTGAAAAACTGTTTTATGAAAATACATCCCGAGTGCACACTATTGATATTCGAACTCTGACCTCCGTACCCAGCAAACCAGACTAAATGAGCTTGGTATCTAAATCACATGACCACCGGTTCTAGTTCAGCTTATTTTTTTTTAATTTATCGGAAACGGTACTATTTGTCCGAAGTGCTTAGTTGCAGAAGAGATGAATATGAAAGATACCCGCTTCGTTGACCACATGGTCTAAGGCACTACTCTCGCAATAGACTAGGCTGACAATGACGGGGAGATCGAGGTTCAAATCTCGGTCGGATGTAATGAAGGTGTTTTTTTATCTATGGTTTTACACTCCCCCTCAACTCGAATGTGGGCATAGGCTACTTCCTCTAAATTAAGCCTTATTTCTCCCTAAGACATTAACAGTCATTAGTACAGAGGCTTATGCCCTAACAGGTATTCAAACGCGTTGCTAAAAATAAATAATTACAAACTAACTTATCTCTACAATAGAGACAACACACAATATCACTGTAGCTGATTAACCTTCGTGAAAGGATAAATCTCAATCTCATCCGTAACGGAAATAGAACCCGGGACGCAGCAGTCAAAAAGGCTAACAAAAGATCTAAGGTGTCAGAATTGGCATCTCCACATATCATTTTGTATAAGCTCTCATATGCTCTTCCTATGGCGATCCGACTATAGAGATATTCTGCAATACTCCCAACAGATATAAAACTGAAAGTAATGAGAAACCTTCTGGTCACACATTATGTCAACTAATGCGAGTTTCCGGAGTGATGCGGTTGAGTGTGGTATGAACGGAGAGCGGTGCTTGCGGTAACAACTGCCGTCAGAAAGGTTGGGAGCAGGGCTAAGCTTGGTTCACAATACCAACATTAAGAGTTCGTCTCATCCCAGGGACAACACCTAACTTAGAATTTAGACATCGCATCATTATGCACTTTTCCTTATTCTACTTTAGAAAACCGTGGAATCAAAACCGGTGATTTTATTTAGCAACACGTCTTACTACCTGTCCAGCTAATACACATATCTGATAATTACTTTAATGGGGTAGGGATGAGGTAGGAAGCATTTTAGAGGTAATATACCCTCATTTTGCGTGGAAGTATAGTGAGAAATAACTTAGGAAAAAACACCTTCAGTAAACTCGACCAGGATTCAAACCTCGAACTCCCCGTCATCAGCAGGCCAGTCAGTCTAGCACTAGAGTAACGCCTAAGACTGAGGAGTGTACCGATGAAAATGTTCTACCCCATTAAAAAAATACAATAAAATATATTTTTTTAAATTAAAAAACTTTGACATTGATCTCATTTTCGATGTTATAAAATTAAAAATGCAGAAAACTTAACTCCTATCCAATTTCTAGCTCTTACTGTTAATGGGACTTCAATAACCCATAGGGCTACCTGGCGGTCTAGGGGTAAGGTGTCAGAGTTGTGTGCTGGGAGTCCGGGGTTCAATCCTCGGTCCCGGCACAGATTTATCTGATTGCCAAACTCTTCCCTCAACTCTGACAAGACTTGTATTAATCACAACTTGTGAACGTGTGGAATGCCAGGCCTCCACCGTGGTTCGGATTCCACGTTAAGCTGTAGGACCTAAATTTCATCTCACAATCACCCTACCATTACACATTAGCGTAATTGCGTATAAACCAGACGGGTAGTAAGACGCGGTGCTAATAATAATAATAATAATAATAATTAATAATAATAATAATAATAATAATAACCCATCTGTCAGCTGACTAACCGGGAAATTAGATCTCTAAACAATTACACTCGAACCACGAATCAGACCGAAGTGCAGTTTTCTGATTTCTTCACTCGGTAGAAATAAAATTAGAATGGGTGAAATAGTTTTCTTCATTAAAAATATTTCTTCTTCAATTTTATTGTGATATTTTAAATAATGTTAGAATTGTTCTCAGCAGTTTCAATTCCAAAGTTTGATAGAGAGCACAGCACCATGGTTCGATGCCTAGTTCTAGCTGTATTACCTTGTTAAGTTCCGTGAGGTGAGACAGGCTCCTTAGAACTAAAGGTGCCATGTAATTACAATGTAGTTTTTACTGGATCCGTACAACTGGGCGCCACGGTCAATTTTTTTAAAAATGTTATAATTGTAAAAAACGAAAACAAACAACTTGGTGCCAGTCAGGTAGGGTTGGGTTGGGTTAAATCATCTTTACGTGGTTTATTTTACGCAAAATGCTTTTTTTTAATGGTTTGTGTGTTATAAATTTTTTCCCCAAATGTTATAATATCAAGTAGTATAACTTTATAAATATACACAAATTTAGCTTGATTTATTAATTTTTTAAACAACTCCATAAATTAATATTTAGTAAAAAAAAATATATGTTTTTACACTGGCGTGCAGTTGTCTTGGCGCCCAGCCTTACCAGTGCCCATTTGTCATAGACCGGGTATTTACTACAAGGATGGCAGGTCTCAAACTTCAAGTAACTCAAACAATCTTCTATTATATTTAAAAAAAATGTACTGTTGTTAAAAATAATTATGACTAAAGGCTATAGAGTAAAATATCGTTGAAAATTACCTAAACCTTTTAACATATGGATTTTTTAATTAGGCGATGTATTATTTTTTTTATTAAATTATAGGATTTCAAATTCTTTTAATTTAGCATGAACCATATTTTAAAATAAGCCAATTCTTAAACAATGAAATATTTCTGAACGTCTGTGTTCTAATTGTTGTCCAACTTAACGTGTAAATTGTATTCAACACATACACATATGTTAAGTTAGTTTCGAGCTAACTGCTTCGTAATTTGAGGAATAGTTAAAACTATAAGCAAGTCAAGTTTTTCTAAAACTAATATTCAAACCTAACAATTAAAATTAATCTCGTTAATACATATCACTTAAGTTAAGCAAAATAAGGGCCCTATCTTACAATATTTTAGATACGCAAATTCAAATACTAAACAAAATAAAATTAAATTTAACGTAGACTATCTTGTAATTAGTTGAAATAAAAGATTTTAGGTTAATTAATACTTATAATTAATAAATATGGCTGTATCCAACGTCTTAAGTAACCGCTACGGTTCACACAACCCGAACACACTGTATATGTTACATTGGATTGCATAAATTATTTTCTTAGGACGCTTTTTGTAGCGTTGAAACGTTCAACTGTCTTGCAATATTTAAATCGGGGTGTTTCATTTCAAAACGACGTTGAAAGATACCAACCTAACATTTTGAGTTGAATTGAATTTTTTTTTATGAGCCTGTATAACCAATTAACACAATTTAACTATGTTTAATGCATATTTCCGCAGAGCTGTGATTAAATAAATGGGCGAAAACTTTCTTTTTAAATGCAGTCATTTGTTATTATTGCAAAAAAAGAAAACTAGAGTATTTATGGGGAGATTTTTAAGGGACAGAGGTTTATTCTCATAAGAAACATTGCAGTGTGTGAGTTTTCATATTCATAAAGGTGACACCCATAAGTACACGTCGTAACGCATGAGTAAATTGTTAATGTTTTGATCGTGAACCTAGCTTAATACAGAGGCGACGAGATTAAGTCATCTCGAGTGTCAAAACCACATTCATAATGACTCATGACTCATAATGACTCATGATCATGCAATAGTAAGTGGTTTATTCTATATTTTTTCCCCATACACCTAGTTTTAAAACCCATCCGGACATATTTTATACTAGGACGAGGTAAGTATAATTTTGTGCGGAGGAAGAATAGGAAATCATTGAAAAAAACCACAACACTTCAGTGGCCACATGGTCCAAGGCACCACTCTAGCAATAGTAGACTGCCAATAATGGGGAGATCAGTGTTAAAATCCCGGTCGGGTGTACTGAGGGTAATTTTCTCTTATTGTTTTTACACTCTCCCATCCCCCCAAATGCGCGTAAAGTTCCTCTAAATTCAAACTTCCTCATCCTTAATTTATGAGCGTATTTATTACATGGGAATGTATTGATTCCCGGATTGATAGTAAGTAAGATGCGGAGTTAAAATATATATATAACTAAGAAACATTATGGGTGGATTGTATTTGCTACCTTCTAGTCTGGTTCGCGATGTAAAGGGAGTACAATTGAACACTTTCTAGTTAAATGACGCATTGGGAGGATAATCAGCTTCTCTCCAGACAGGTACTATACATGTTGCATCGAGAGGACAATTGACAACAGTCTTCCTATTTAAATTTAGCTTACGTTTATTCAGTTTCCGGTGACCTGGCAGTCTAGGGGTAAGGTGTCAGTCTTCTGTGCTGGGAGTCCGGGTTTCAATCCTCAGTCCCGGTACATATTTATCTGATTGCCAAACCCTTCCTTCACCCACTGACAAGACTTGTATTAATCACAACTAGTGAATGTGAGGAATGCCAGGCCTCCACCGTGGTTCGGATCCCCCGTTAAATTGTAGGTCCTCCATTTCATCTCCCAATCACCCTACCATTACACACTAGCGTAAGTGCGTATAACCCGAATAGATAGTAAGACGTGGTGAATAAAAATAATATTCAGTTTCCATTATGTAGAATGTACACTAGAGTCCCGATTATCCGGCCCTCCGTATTATCCAGCCCGGTTCTCTGTGTTAACCAGTGTGTTTTAAAATAAACCGGTACATATCCAATAAAAAACATTTACTAGATTCATAATGTAATCCATTTGACGTTCTATTTTCACTTGTTCTTACTTTATAGCTAATGCTCCATTTTAAAATAAAGTACTGTATAGTAAAATTAATAATAATAATAACAATAATAATACTTAGCAGCGCGTCTTACTACCCATTCGGTACTATATGCTTTAGTACTAATTACGCTAACGGGCTAGGAATTGGGAAGGGTGAGTATAGAGGTGGTGAACCTGCATTTGCGTGGATGAAGAGTGGAAAACCATTTTAAAAAAACCACTCCCCAATTCACCTTAGCGAGATTCGAACCTCAATCTCCCCGTCCTCGGTAGTCTAGCGCAACATGAAACTAGCGCGTTAGCTATACGCCACCAAGGTGGGTGGTACTGTATAGTAAAGATTATAAAATTTTCTTTCTCCTATACTGTCCCTCTACAATTACTGTATTACTGTATGATCAGAAAAAAAAAGTAAGCGAACCCATACTGAAAATTACTTACACTCTGATTCTGTACTATCCGGCCCGGAATGGCGCCATTTTAGGCCGGATAGTTGCGACTCTAGCGTACCTGCTTTCTCCACCCCTAGTAGCATATGCCTTCCTTCTCTAACAATGGCATCACATACCTGACCTGAACTAGTGGAACCAACCACCCGAGCAGTACGCACGCGTCAAGTAATACTATACCTCTCATGTTCCAGTAGCTTCCTGGTGAGCGACTCCTTCTTCTTGTCCCTACGCAGCGTCATGTTCTTCTCCAGATCCTCTCGCTCCTGCTGGTGCCTCAACGTGAGCACCTTCTGCTCGTCCGGCCTCTTCTTCTTGGTCTGTAGCTCTCTCTCGAACCTCACCGCCAACCGTTCCAGCTCTTTCTCCCATTCATCCTGAGGACACACCAAACCCTTACAGTCACATTTAGTTCAGAACTTGTGATCACTCTTCCAGTCGTGGAATAATACACAACATGCTGCAATCACACTTCCAATCTTGGAATAGTACCCAACATGCTACGATCACACTTCCAGTCGTGGAATAATACACAACATGTTATCATTCTTCCAGTACCTTCTAGCCCAGAACATGTTATGCTCACATTTCCAGTCTTGTAATATTGGACTACACTCTAGTGTTCATGGATCAACCAATGGGAGCATTTAAATAATGCGCTCATCACTTATTTAAAAGTACTTTTCTAAATGAATAATCTGAACCAAATTTTAAAACACTTATTACTACAAATTTATAATACGGTAGTATAGTATCTAGATATTGGTTTGTTAACGATTAGCCTAGTAAAAAAATGTGTGGCTGAACATTTTTATTTCTAAACATGTATCTATATAATTGGTCGAAATTCTACTTAAACACATTCATCGCCCAGATATATGCCTTTCAATAAGTGAACCCTAGCCCGCAATGGTCAACAGCCCAGGTAAAAAGGTGCCAGTCTAGTCTTGTCTGGTTTTCCAGTGAAGGGAAGGTTAAGTTTAGAGTCGTGGTCGAGTGTTTGATTCCAAATGGTCTTCAACTCTTCCCTCACACAAATGCGGGTGCGCATCATTTAAATCCTACTTTACTTATCCCTAGCGCATTAGTCGCGGTGCACGAAAAGTAAAAACTAATCCAAAGAGTACATAAAATAATTTGTATCCCATCTTATTTACTCGTTACTCGTTAAATGTAAGAATTGGGCAGTATCTTAAGGTCAGTTCTCACGTATCATTTTTAC
Organism: Timema bartmani; assembly: GCA_902151455.1. Taxonomy (NCBI): domain Eukaryota; kingdom Metazoa; phylum Arthropoda; class Insecta; order Phasmatodea; family Timematidae; genus Timema; species Timema bartmani. Next base: position 45,150 of record CABFWB010002035.1, on the reverse strand, counting down.
TGAATCATTTTCAATTAATCATTTCCACTGATTAATTTTTTTATGAAAATGAAATAATTCGTTCACATATTTAATTGATTATGATGATGATGATGATGATGATGAACTGACCAACTAGCGTTTCATTTATAGAAATTGTCTATAAGAATCAAAAATTTGGTCAGTTTGTTCGTCGCGCCACTTAAACACTATTTTTTATAACTATTACAGCACAATGTCTGTAAATAAGCGCCACCAATTTCGTTAAGGGCTGTCTGGTTTGTCAACGTGAGTCGAAACTTTAAAACAATTTAGGATTAAATCCAATAAAAGGTTTAAGATGGTGGTCACAGTTTAGTGTTTAATTAAACTAGATCTTTATATTCAAAGAAAAATGAATTCATTAATTCTTGTACGTGTTTTCAACGTTCATTTTGTTTTCATTTTTCAATAATGATCATTAAAAATGAACAAAAGTAGAACTCCTTTTCACTTTTAATGAAAGCTTTAATTAATGATTCAGTCTAATGAAATGAGTGTTCTGACGTTCCATTTTGTATTAATTTTCAATGATTCATTGGAAATGATTAATTGAAAATGACACGTGAGAACTGGCCCTTAGTATGCTCGTCGCAGAGATTGCCCATGATAATAATACTGGACCAATTCTGTGAACTGTGACCGGTTAGGTCGGATGACTGTAGCTAGGTAGTCAGTCACACAACAGCAACAAGCTGCACGGGAGAAAATATCTAGCGTGTCACCACCGCAATTATTCATGGGTAATCACTATAAAAACGGTTCACATAGGGCATAAAGCTTTCTCATCGAGGAACTCTTATAAAGATCTAAGGTCATTAGACAATACAAAATGTGCACACTTTTAACACGCGTCTAATTATAATCTATAAATAATGATTTACTCATTTCAAATCATTGCAATTCACGAGTTTATAGGGGTCAAATCTGCTAGTTTATGCTTTTCACGTGCCGTTATAAAGGTGAAGTAATTAATGTAATTTTTTATGTGTAAGCAATTTAATAGTAAAATTACATGATTTTAAATCATATGTACTCTTCTAATACTCCGAGAGTTTGGTTTTATCTCAGTTTGTAGTCCACAATGTCGTTATTTAGATTTTTCTTTTCAACCTAACTCTACTCCTTAAGAATTGTATCAATGTATCCGAATTGATCATTGCAAATATAAATTTAAAATGTCTATTTCATGTTATTTAGTTTTGAGTGTGCCGATTGTAGAGACAACACTGACTTGCAGAACATAATATTCCGGGCCAAGACAGAGGGTCAGATAATAATACCAACTAATGACACACCCAGATAAAGCAAACGTTGGCTTCCTTACCTGGTCAGTGTGTCTGGAATGGGTTGAGATATTGCTACTAATGTATTTTACAAGATAGCCCCCACCTATGTTAAATACCCTGCCAAGATGTTCGATACTGAAAAAAAATCTTAGTAATTCTCTTTGTCGACTGACCTTATTCGAGCCGTTTCTCGCAATGTTGAATTTTATCACCTGTTATCCTCGCCAACGGCATACGTGGACCCAAAGTCCTTTTACACACAATGATCAGGACGAGGTTTCTATCGTGAACATATAATGATCATTTGTAGCGATTTCTGGAGAATCTACGGCACCGAAAAGCTTACACTTCCAAAATTATGTTTTGGAATATAAATTGTAGCATTCAAATAAAAGTATAAACCTTATAAAGTAAAATGTGCATCTAATAAATATAACTTTTATTCTTATCATAAGTAATTAAGTTTGGAATGTTATTTAGTGCAGACAATATTTAGATAATCTACCCTTAAACGGCTATTTTGAAATATGACTAAGGCAAAACTGTCTAGTAATGAAAATAAGTTTAATGCACACCGATAAATTTATACCAGCGTCGTAGATTCATAACATCACCAATAAGGGAGAAAGTAGGCTTATAGTAAAGTTTTTATTACAAATTAGATTAATAATGTATGTTGAACAAAGTTTACTCTATTTGTGTACCCTTAATGAATAAATGTAGCTTAATTAAGTAATATATCATTAGTGATGTTTGAGTTCAAACTAGTTTTCTAAGGAAACATGGTGACTAGGGTAAGTTTTAATAAATGTACTAGCATTCACTTATAAAAGTGATGGAAAACCAGTTTGTGAAAACATTATCTACCAGGTTAAGGTCAGGCGTGCCGAACGCTCACCCAACTGCTGGTGAAAGTAGTGTTATTCAAATGAATATAAATATATTCACGCTACCTAACTCAACCTAATTGTGTTGGCTTAGCAAATTATTTGGACGTTTGATTTTTTATCCCACCACTATAGCGATCAATTTTCCTTCCCTTGTCAATTGAACTGACGGAAAACATGTTACAAAAGCTTTAACATCCGCTCGATTGTCACACAATCGGCTGACCTACAAAAACAGCCGTGCAGATCAATTAGGATGTCAATCTTGATTGCCATAACATCGACAATAGCTGGGAGAAGGTGTCAATGGGGGAAGGTTGTGTTGTTTATGTTGGTATCAGTTATCCGTGACTCACCCGGAACTCTTCGCGCATCCGTTTGTCCTCTTCCTCTCTCTGCCTCGCGAACTTCCGGTACAGATCGTCTTCCTCTTTCCGGTGTTTCATCTCCAGACTGGTCTGCTCATCTTTGTCCTGGAAATAAAACATAAACAAAGTCTATAAGTGGATGCTAGTGGACTATAAACAAAACAAAAGACAACTTTCACACTCTTTGATGCTGTCCGGTCTCCACGTTCGTTCCTCCGGATAAAAGCCGTGGTTTTTACAGACGTGCACACCTGGAATTATTACTAAAGCACTTATAGTGATGTCCTAATAGCTTTTACCTTACATGAATTTAGACCCCACAGAGTCTCAAACTAAAGTCTCTAAAAAGGTGGTTTGTCATAGTGTACAACGTATCAACAATCTAGATCACGGTTGAGACCCTTCGCTCATTAAGAACATATCATGGAATATATATTTAAAATATATATCATACTATGACGGTAAGTACTCTGAAGCACCTCTAAGAAAATGATAGCATTATTTTGAGCTTACATTGGTCACATTTGATATATTATCTGTATTATTTTATAGGTATTAGTAATAGATAATAAACGTGACAGCTGTATATCACATGACTAAGTCAGACCGTGTTACTTTATGTGGTGAGTAGACCATCCAGTCCTAGCCCCTCCCCACCTACCTATTTAAGGGTTTTTTTGTTAGAAGTTCGCTCAAAGACATAAAATTATGATCATGGGGATGTCTAGGATATTATTTTGTTTATTTTACAACATTTTTTACAGTCGGCTTGTCATAAAGAGATCTAAAATATTACCTAATCTCCAGCCAAGCCATGCACTTTGTAACTTTCTCTTGTGGCAGATGGTGTTTATTTTGTTAACTAAAAGACAAACCTTTGGTCAATGTTGGATGCTATCTAATATTTTTTATGGTAAGTCTACTATGAAAAAAATCTCATAGTTGGAATGTTATTTTTTGTTAAAAAAAAAGTGATTCGACACTATTACCTAGATGTCACATAACTTTCTGTTAGGGCTGGATGTTAAGAAATCTTGGTTTAAGTAAATTTTTAAGTCATGTTCTGATAAGTATGTTATTAAAATATACGTTAGATATCAGATTCAATCTGAACAAATGTTTTTTTTAATCCTGCAAGAAAATACTATTTAAACAACGAAATACGATCTAGGATTGAAACTAGCCGGTCAAAACAACATACAGACAGTGTTTTCACTGACTCCCTCAATTTTATCAATAACTTTGGTGAGATAAATATACAAGTCTTTAATTTAACTTGAAAAACTGGTATTTTTGAGTTGTGAGGAAGAAGGGGTTGTAACCCTCCACAGATTCATAGTGAAATGTCAAGATAAAATTTGCATATTTAGTTCAGTTACTTCAATATGTATTCGGCGATTTAGTAGAAGTATTCACGTCAACTTGAGTTTAAATTTTAGATTAATTTATATATATATATATATATATATATATATATATATATATAAACTAAGAAAACTTTTTTAGTGATGTTTGCACTTGAATTATGTGCATAATTATAATACGGTACACCCCAGACCATCCGAAATGCCTCGAATCACCTCAATCAAGAAGTGAGTCTTCTTCGTCAGCCCACGTCGTCATTATTCCTGTCCATTCCTAGACAATTTATAGCTACTATTATTCTGGTTTCATCAATTTTAAAAGGTTTTAGTTTTTTCTTACCATAAAATTACTTTATAATAGTGGCTATCACGGATAAGATTTTTTTTTCTAATTTAAACTATCAAAATGTTCTATTATCTGAATCACCTATGTCACGTTTTAATTCGGGTGATTGACGTTCTACTGTTTATGTATATATATATATATGGTGCAAAGACCTGTACATAGTGTGAATCTTGTTTTTTTTAATTTAACCCCCTTTCCACATCCTTCCCATGCAAATAATTCTTACGCACACTCTTGGTGTGAGAATTAGAAGAGTACTAACGTAGGTCCGCATTTATAAATCCATTAACAAATTTTTAACAACTACCCAGCTACGTTAGTATTGATTCCGGGAAAAATACGAATTAAGAAAGAATCAAAGAGAAAAGGGAGATGATTAAACATGTCAAGTCAAAGGGTGTGAAATAAGAGCGAAAGAAAGGAGATGAGAGAACACGTCAAGTCAAAGGATGTGAAATAAGATCGAAAGAAAGGAGATGGGAGAATATGTCAAGTCAAAGGGTGTGAAATAAGAGCGAAAGAAAGGAGATGGGAGAACACGTAAAGTCAAAGGATGTGAAATAAGAGCGAAAGGAGATGGGAGAGCACGTAAAGTCAAAGGATGTGAAATAAGAGCGAATGAAAGGAGATGGGAGAGCACGTCAAGTCAAAGGATGTGAAATAAAAGCGAAAGGAGATGGGAGAGCACGTCAAGTCAAAGATGTGAAATAAGAGCGAATGAAAGGAGATGGGAGAACACGTCAAGTCAAAGGATGTGAAATAAGAGCGAAAGAAAGGAGATGCGAGAACACGTCAAGTCAAAGGATGTGAAATAAGAGCGAAAGGAGATGGGAGAACACGTCTAATCACCAGCTCACCGACTGTAGCGCGGCCCAGCTGTGTTAATAACACCGACTACGGGATGCTAAGTCAACGAAGCTAAGGTATAATTCAAACCTCAAGACATTATTAGAAATGGTCATCTAATTAGAACCGATGACCTCCGTGGCAAAGATCATTCTATAAGACAACCGAGTATTAAATATTTTTTTAAGTATGAAGATATTTTAGTGACGCTCTATAAGAATATGCAGATATAAGACACGTTATAAATAACACTATCTTATGATTAATTGACAATCACTTATAACGAAACATTTATGTTAAAATTATGTTTATTAATTAGCTAGTATTAACTGTAGTCATTATTTTCATTACTCCCCGCGTCAGTATTTTGATAAAAAGAAACGTGCGAGGTTTGTCAAATGCCATTGGACACACACTAACAATATTTATACGTCTGAAACCGTTCTGAGATCTCACTGGTTTACGGGATTTTATTGTGGGTTCTCTCCCTTCTTCATTAATATCATTCATTGGTTCAAACCCAAATGGGGTCGACGGATTTTTCTTGAGTGATTAAAATCCGTAGCACAACTTGGGAGTTGAATTAAAACCGTCGGTCTCGTGTCGATTGTGGAATGTAAAAGAACCCTGGAAAGTATGGGAAAATATCTTTCCAGCAAGATTGGAAGGCCCTTTCGCTCTCGCGCATAGAAATTCTCATGTGCTGATTCAATCAGTTAGTTCAAAAAATGCACGTTAAATACCTCAAATAAACAAAATAAAATATCACAAATTAGTTTCATGTTGCGGGATCCGCGACAGATCAGGGGTTATTGAGGGGATAGTCAACGTCTAGTTCGATATCGAGAGTTTTTTTTCTGTACCGTGTCTCACTGACCTTTCGGGTTATTCGGATGCGTACCAATTACGCTAATGTTCTTAGGGACGAGGAAGGTTGAATTTATAGAAAGTGTACTTACATTTGCGTGAAGGGGGAGGAGAACACAATTTAGTAAATAAACAGCCTCAGTACACCCAACCAGAATTTAAGCCCCGTTTTCTCCCATTATTGACAAACCAGTCTATTGTAAAAGTGATGCCTTGGACTAGCGGTATTCAACTTGGGCTACGCGAAGATATTAGGGAGTACGTGAAATTTAAAATGTGTATATTAATTCATGATAAATATAAAACGCTGATTAATCAGGGCCAGATTTAGAGGTATTCACAATATACCTGTACGTAAGGAAATGCGATCTGGGAGCTCCAGTCTTATTTTCAATGTTAATTTTTTTTTAAATTGCTTTATGCATACACAAGTTTAGGAGTCCAAAGTGTAAGATATTATCTGGGGTTACGTGAACAAAAAAGGTTGAATATCAGTAGTTAGACCATTAATATCAGAAGTTGCCTCAATTATTTACTATTTACATAAATTAGCTTAAAGCAGTCTCATTCAACCTTTTTTGTTCACGTACCCCCAAATATAATTTATCTTCAACTTTGTACCCCCAAATTTGTTGAGTTATTCATTCTATACTCTAAATCTATATTTTTTTCATTTTCATTTATTTGAGGTATTTAAAGTGCACGTTCTGAACCGACTGATTATATCAGCACACGACTTATAAAGTAAATTAAATCTAGATCAGACACAACATTCAGCCCCCAGACGTTTATTCATCACTGTGAAAGGGGAAACCCACATTTCACCAATGATAAATGTTTGGCCATGCCAGGAATCTAACCCGAGACCCCTAACCAAATACACAGACACGCTTCAATTATCAAGATCTTGACTTGATTGGTAAAAGTAATTATATAAACTTGTGTATTTGGGAAAGTAACAAAATCACCAAACATTACAAAATTGCATTTAAAAAAAAGTGTTTTATTAGTTTATGACGTAATAGAAAACGCACAAAAATTGTCATTGGTGCCAAGTCTCTAACAATTTTATTAAAATTCAATTTCAAGTAATTTCCCTTTAGCTAAAATAGTACATTTTTAAGGATTCGAAGATTAAAATTTGGATTTGAGATTCGAAGGAAGATTCCAGATTTAAATTTGATTTGGATTCGATAAATATAGGATTCAACCCATCTATGGTCCCCTACTTATAATATAGGTTCATAGTGTAGTCCGTCAAGGTAAGACCTTTCAAGTTAAACAAAGTGCATATATCTGGTGGCTCAGGTTCGCAGGGTTGTCTTCAAACACCCTCTCCCGAAAGTAGTTTTAATAGTGAATTGTTTTATTCCTTCTGCCTTGGCTAATAGCTTATTGAAGTCATAGACAATGTCTAAAAGATACAAGCCCAAATATATTTATAACTTTAAATAAATTAACGAGGGATTTAACTAAACTAGACCCGCATGGTCTAACGCACTACTCTCACAGTAGACCAGATTGTCGATGACTGGGAGATCAAGGTTCGAATCTCAGTCGGGTGACCTGAGGTTGATTTTTTTCCAAAATGGTTTTCCACTCCCCTTCCAAGCAAATTCAAGTACACTTCATATCAATATAACATTTCTCATCCCTAAAACCATTAGCGTTATTACACAAGTGTATAACCCGAACGGCTATTAAGACGCGGTGCTAAAAAAAAACACCTATAAATGGCTTCCCAACTTCTTCCATTGATTCTTCAGGTTCTCAACGCGAGCATATAGAATATAAGATGATTATAAGCACGAATATTTCATTAGAAATAAGATCGAATTGGTTTTTAACTGATATTTTCAAAGTAATCTTTGCAAATTCCAACTATAGAGCCATTAGATTACTCTAAATATCCTATGTGAATGTGCGAATATGTTTTTTATCCGCGAAATAAAGCTCATTATTATAATTAGGTCATCTTACGATTGGTTTGACGCAGCTCTCCACTTTTGTCTACTCTGGGCCAAATTATTAACGTCTTTGTACCTTCTTCTGCCAACATCGTTCATTATCTGATTAATGTATTTATTTCAGTCTTAGTCTCCCTCTTGAATTATCCCTTATACATCTCCTTATATAATTATCTTCCTCAAACTATCAAGTCTCAGTATATGGCCTACCATGTTCACTCCTCTTTGCTGTATACCTTTCGTAGGTTTGCTTTCTTCATTTGCTTTTCTTAGCAATCCTATATTTGATACCATCTCCATGCATGATATTTGAAACGTTCTCCTGTAGCACCACGTTTAAAATTCTTCTAATAGTTTCCTTTCTGTTGCACCAAATGGTCCATGTATCACATCCCAAAAGCGCAACGCTCCCAACATATGCCTTTAGGAACATTTTCCTGATTTATAAATCCATGCTAGTCAAGGTTAGTAATGTATTGTTATAAAAAGCTTTCTTCGCCCGTTTCCGTGACAGAACTACAAATTTATTGTCCTAACATAAAACACTAGTTATTTGTTTTGTGACGACTAGAGGTACTTTCCCCGTCCACTTTCTGAACACACGTAAGAAAACATAACAAACCTATTTGTTTCACGTGCTACTAACCAAATTCCAAAACCTGCATTCGAATATGCTTAAATAAAATATGGGTAATTTGTCTGTGGGCAGTGTCAATTCTTGATGTAGGTGAGTTTTTAAGTCACTACAATGTTTTACTCAGTGAGATAAGGGCTGGTTTAACTTAGGAAACCTCTCAGTTTGGTATTATGTTAAAAGTCAACCAGTAAGTGAGCCGTGTTTTACAACTCAAAGAATTAAGAAGAATGGATAAAATATAATTTAGGTTTTCGTTATCGCATCTTAAGATTCTACAACATGATCTCATTGAAATTAAAATGCTACAATTCACTATTTTTTTTATAGAAATATGCCGCAAACTTAGTCTAAAACTGTTTTTTCCCCATACCTTTAGTGATGATGATAACTTAATAAGAATTTATATTTATTTATAAAAAAATATGTGCTAAGAAGGGGCAACATCTTGGATCCAACTTAGTACGTCACGTTACAATTTCAAAATAGAAAAAAAAAAAAAGTTGGCAAATGGTTGAACGTAACGATTTAATCCAACCGTGTAAAGTTTGTGAACATACCTCTACGAGGAATATACCCTTGTCCTTGACAAACAAGGTGGGCATGCGCAGAGAAGTCGCCAAGATTCCCACATAAGGTCACTGTCAAAGATAATACAAAGAGTAGGCCTACAAGCTGGTTGGATGCAGGCAGGTTCTACCAACGCAGATCATAGAACCATGAAGGTCATAGGAAAATGTTCAATCATTGTTTTGGCGCTGTCGACCATTTTGTTTATCATAATTACTGTCAGACACCTTGAATAAGTCAGTAGTGCGTCTGTCTATCAAAAGCTCAGATACCCGAGTTCGATTCCCGGCATGGTTGAAAAATTGATCATCGGCGAAATTGGGTCTACACTTTTTCTAGTGATTAATTAACGACTGAGGAACTGGCTGTAGTGTCTTCTATAGAATTAAGCTAGTTTGTAAGCTGTGCACTGATATTATAAGTTGGTTCATAGAGTGAACATTAAATAAGTACCCCCCATAAACAAAATATTTACTATAAGAATAAAGTTGTGAAAAGAAAAACTAAGCCATTCCATTAATATACATTTATTATGCAATGTAGCATGTTCTTTTCAATCAAGAGAATTATACATGAACTCTGGAATAATCGAATACAATAAAATTTAAAAAATTGACAAGACCATTAATTGATTGTGTCGGTTGAAAGCGTTCTGATTATGCATTCCTACCTAGGCTTCTTATTTGTCTAAGTTTCCTTCCATTCTAAATGAGCTAACAGAAAGGTTTCAACCAAGTTATAAATTTGTGAATTCCTTTGGATCACCATTTTGGTCCAAGTGATATACAAACGACTTAAAAGTATACAGTTTTAATATTTTATTTTATTTACAAAAAGTAATAGAAAGTTAAAAGCTATCCGTATTAAAGTTTGCTTGTTTATACTATGAGTGTCACAAAATATATTCATGACATTAAATCGTATTAAAATATATTAAAACACCTAACTAGTGGAATGGTCAGATTAAAAACAAATTTAAGCTAAACTTTGTAACCCATAAAAGTCATTTTCACAAATAGTATCAGTGATTTTTTAAAGTTTATTTTAAAGGCAAAAAAATTAATTGAAATATCACATAAAAATTGAGTTACATGGTTATTATTCGGAATTAATTTCGCTAGTCGAATAGAGACGAGAAAGTTTAATTATTGAGGAAATGTACCCTCATTTGCGTGTAGAAAGTGAAGTAAACCCCTTAAAAAAACGCCTCAAGTACACACAACCGGGATTCAAACTCTGAACTCCCTTTCACCAGAGTGACGTGTTAGACCACACGGCCACCGATGTGGGACTTTTAGTAATTGGAATTATAAATAGATTCATATTTCGAAAGCAGCTTACTCATAAAAAACTTTTTGTAGAACTATTATGTGAAAAAACTTCAAAACGGGGTCAATAGATACTGTTTTAAAACGATTATTAGCTTGAAGAGTTGTCGAAGTCAGTAGTATCATTACTGAACATCTGAGCCATGGGTGTTGCTATCTGGGGTGACAGGGAGCTTTCAACATGAATAGTTTACTGCTGACTCAAGGAAGAAATTGATTAAATGCTACATTTGGAGCATCGCCTTGTATGGAGCAGAAACTTTGACTCTTATAAAGATGGAAAATAAATACTTTGAGAGCTTTAAAATGTGGTGATGGAGAATACTTGAGAATATCAGGTGGACAGACAGGGTGACAAATGAAATCCTAAGAAGAGTGGGTGAGAAGAGAAACAAGGAAAGAATAATAATAATAATAATAATAATAATAATAATATGCAAAAATAAATCAGAATATTAATTTAAATATTATAGGCAGAACCTCTACATGATTAATTATTGATATGGGATTCCCTTAAACAACTCTGAGTTTAGCTTTTCTTTTATGATAAAGTCGAATTCAACAAATATATTATTATTATCACCGCGTCTTACTACCCGTTCGGGTTATACGCACTTACGCTAATGTGCAATGGTAGGGTGATTGTGATTAGAATTGGCGCTATGGATACAATGACCTATAGGGCTTACCTTATAAGAGCTATTGATAAAAAATAATTTTGGATTACGAAAAGCCCGAGAAGGGATATGAACGCCTACAAGATCAAGGGCAAATTTGCAAGAAATTTTATTATTGAAAATATTAAAAACAAAGAGGGCATCACAATAAAGTCTACGCGAGAAGAGAGTTTGTATCCCTAAGAGGTTTCGAATTCTGTCATAATCATAATAAATCCGGTTACTAAAGAATTTATCATAGCACGCAGCGACAAATTTTCTTTGAACATTTTCCGACCTAAGAGAGTCAGTTAAGGTAATGGAATTCCAAGCAATAGTAGCCTAACTTAGATCTAACCAGGACGTAGTATAATAATCATAATAATAATAATATAATTTGACAAAAGGGATGGCCGCAGAACATTTTATTTGATGTTAATATATGAAAATATTTCAAGTATGTCAGGTGGTGCGATCCCACCCGGGCTCGTACAGGACGTAGTTGTCATTCAGATAAGATGTTTGACGAGCCTTCATTCAATTCACACCTCTTGTCCTCATTTAAAGACCACATTCCAGTCCAAGATCAAACACAAACAGAGGGATTGTTACGATTATACAACACGCCTTGCTTGGACGAGTGGACAAAGATCCAAAACAAACCTAGAAGACTGTGATTCAGTCTCCAGATGAGGCCTAAAAGTGAAAGTATTTGTATATGGCTACCACACTGCCTGCATCAGATATATAATCGAGATTCGTGTGTCAGCCAATCAATCCCCCATTAGACCTGAACCGCTTGTTATTCATATTCTGGGAGATTGGTTGACTCCCGAGACTAGACTAAGCGTGGCTCATAGTCATTAACTCTTTCTTACATGTATATTGACCCAATTAGAAACATCTGGTTGCCATAAATTTTGTTTCGTTTAGCCGAGGGACAATTTTTTTTAAGGATTACATCACTAAATTATTTGCTATTAAATTTCTCATTAGAATTTAGCGCTCTTAACCAAATGATAATTGTATCCACAAATTACTTTCAAACCAACATGATTCTAGAACACACATGATAAAAGCTGGAATTCATTGCTGTGAAAGTGATTTGAAGCACTATTTGATGAATCACAAATATTTCGGCCACTATGGGAAGTGTACCGGAGGCCCTTAACCCATCAAAGAGAGACAATTCAAATTGGGCTAAGGTGTCAGAATCGTGGCGTTATGGGAATCTAAGATTACCCCTTTAAAGGTTCAAAGAATGCAGGATAGTTCCACTAAGTTTGAGCTGAAATTATTTATTGAGCTTGAGTAAATCTGTGGGCACTTAACTTTGTAACACAGTTATGGTACAGTGAATGAGATGCTATTAAGAGAGACATATCATCAGGTGTTACGGCTGTATATATGAGCCATTCCCTTTAATTTCAACTTTTATTTATTAATAATAATAAATCAATTAATCTATAGGACAAACACAGTTCACGCTTAGCGGTCATTGTTGAAAAATTTAAGTTGTGTTTTACAATTTTCAAATAGAGAAGATAAAATATTATCAACATTAATGTCAGCAATAATGATTAATATTATACGTTTTATTCCAAAAAGCTTATCTTACTTTGACAATCATTTCGAGCAAATACCCACCAGCATGGCTATCAAGCTAAAATCGAAAGCAAATGTACCCGCATTTGCGTCGATAAAGGGGAAACTATTTAGGAAATTACACCTATGTACCCCATGACAGAATTCGAGCTACAGTCTCATTATCAGCTAAAACCAGTCCAGGCGAGAGTGACGCCTTTGTCCAACATCTAAAATTTCAAATAGCTCCCCTGAAAAATTAGCAACAGTACACATATCAGGGTTTTCCATCTGATTAAAATAACTTATTTTAATTACTCTTATGGTGTAGTGAGAATAAGGTAGAATTAAAGGAAATTGAGGGGGGGGGACACCGAAATTAAACCCAACTAAGATTCGACCCCTGACCCTCTTTCACCAACTAACTAGACATTTAGTCAGCGCACCCACCAATATCAGGTACAGCATATGCCATTGAATTAGGTTAGGACATGTCACAAATTTCTGAAGTCAATCGATGAAATGTCAATTTCAAAAGAAAACTTATTATATTTGATATCTTAATTTTCCAAACAGTTAAAATGACCGCATGTGGTTGTATCGCCTCATAACCTTGACCGTTTTGTTCCCGGCAGTGCAGTAGCGAGTAGGGCAGTAAGGCAGACGATTGACCGTGTTGGAAACATGCCTTTGACAGGATGGTACGTGTCATATAGCTCCTGAATACATAATCTACTGTCATGCATCCACAGAACACTCATCGTCCGTCCTTTGCTCTCTCTGCATGGACAACATACTGACACGCAATTCATTGAGTGTTCAACTCTCAACGAAACACACAATTTGAATTGTTAATAGCTCCCTCTTTCTCTTCTACGAATTGTAACTAATATATTTCCCTCTAACAAGTTTAGAACTTGCAAGTAACGCTTATTCGGATTTTGTTGCCATTATTGTTACTCTTTACTCTTTTAGAAAAGTTATTAATATAAGATCTAGGCTTTAAACAGTGGTTAAGCATATTTTGAAAAATTAATAAAAACTTGTATCTATGCATGGGTCGAGGAAAACTTTCCTTTTTAGTAAGTTTTTTTTGTAGAGGTGAGCAATTAGCCAAATTAACCCTTTAAATGTACGGCAGGAACAACCACAGCGTTGTTGGTTGATTAAAAAATAATGTTAGCAACGCGTCTTACTACCGGTTCGAGTTATACGGTGGTTGATTTTAATAGATGAGTAGAGATAATTGGACCTCTAAGGTGATTGTTTATAGCATACTCTGGTCTCAGTGTAACACAGAACAAGCTGTAATCATCAAATAGCACGACACAAAGGAAGACAGACGAAGGAAAAGTCAATGGTCTGAGAAGGTTACTAGCGTTTCACCAACGTGTGTCAATTAGTTATGAGCTATAATCATCAACAATGGGCCGAAGTGTCTGGGACACCCTGACAACGGACCACCGAAAAAAATACTGACCGACACATTTGTGAACGATATAGTCAAATGGAACAATGATTGAAGTTATGACCAAATTCGCGAACCGGAAGTTAAGGTGGGAGTGTAGGCAATGGGAGTTAAGTCAAGTATTTTTGTAGTTGTTCAATCAAATCTTGTTTTGGTCAAAATAAATCAAATGAATTTGCAGTAAAAATATAGGAGCTTAAATTTTTTTCACATGGTGAGTTCAAAAGTTCTTGAATATCTGTCAGAAACATAGCGGCACTAGAGGACAAACTTTTTAAATGAAGAGAAAAAGTTGTCATTAAATTCCAGGACACACTTGAAATATATTCAAAAACTGTTTAGGTACAACATGTGTAGAAAATTCAACTAATTTTTTTTTTACTGAAACAATATTTTATTTATTATGGCCAATAAAAAGCAGTCATAAAAACTGTAAAAACACTGCCTATAACTCTCATTCCTTATACTCCCATTTTAAGGAAAGGAAAGTAAACCATACTACACGGTAGGTGCACATGTTGGAAGGAAACAAGACGCAGGGTGGTTTTTGTGTAATAAACACACACGGCTGTCAGCCAACATGGTACGAGCCGCGGCAGAAAACTATGCTTCAACAAATCTACGTTGTGAAATCCACTTTTTACACACTTCAGTTTAACAAAAGCATGCCCTGCTCTGTATTCTCGCTTCTAATGCCTGATTTTGGTATAGATCATTCTACAGTAAAATACCTTATTTCACAAGAATTATAGTAATTTACAGTAGCATTTTGGTAGAATAAAGGACATTATAGAACGGACTTCCTACCAAAATCAAGGTATACGCTACCTAATCCTCAATGTTCACTTAGCCCACGTTTAATTGTGAACAAGGTATGGATATTATAAGGCAGTGGTTCTCCTTTTATAACTCGTGGCCCCCTAAATACCCTAACATATTTTCGCAGCCCCTTAGTTTTATTAACATATTAATCATTATGATTTATTCTAAAATAGTTTCATTATTTACTGATTAAAAAAAAACAGAAAACTGTATTTAGTGAGACTTCTGCTGTTTGACACTTTCCATTAATTTGTATATTCTTGTTTCATTGCGTTACTTAATGCTATTCGCATGCAGGAGTTGATTTTGCTGCTTCGTTTTAGTATTTATCATTGTGGAAAATCCCTTTTCACATAAATAAGTAGAAACAAAGCCAGCAAATTTTGAATGGCGATGGTTAGTTTACAGATGGGGACTATTTGTACTATCCATGATTTCTAGTGTCCGTGTTTCCCCGCCATTACCCTAGAAAATCGAGAGTCTACTCTACTTACATCCTTACGATCATCTAATTCTTTCTTCCAAAACGTAAACTTTAAGATAATTGACTTCATTAATAAGCAAATAACATTTAATTATTTTTACGAGGCACCCTTTCGCGCCCCCCCCC
>CABFWB010002035.1:0-18959 GCA_902151455.1 Timema bartmani | reverse complement strand
AGAGAAGGGGACCATGCAGAGCACGAATGCAGCAGATGGTTGGCCTCTAACAAGGACAGAATATGAGGTTTCAGATTCTAAAATAGGAATCTGTTGATATGATTAAGGATTCAATTTGGACAAGGCAACGGACTTGTCGAAAGAGAGAACCCTTAAATATAGTAAATTATTAATAAGTTTCAGAGTTACATCACCCGAAACCAAGTTTTGTGGGAAGATTGGCTGGATCTTATGTACCTTTGCCCAGGGGGACACCCGAATGCACTAATCGTACATTGTTTTCGTGGAGGGAGGCCCATTCCATGTCCCGATGATATGATGTAAAGATGGTGATAGTGAATTTGACCGTGCGGAACCAGTAGAAACACTTAAACCTAGCTTTAGCCTAACGAACCAGAGCCTGGTGACAAGAAAGATATCCATGGTACCAGCTGGGGATCGAGCCCGGGACATCTAGGTTGGTCGAAAGGAACACTGATCACTATACCACGGGGCCGGTTATAATAATAATAATAATAATAATAAATTAAATAGCTAAGCTACTACATTTGTTGGTTATGGTTATAGATGCATTTAAAGATAATATTTAAAAAAATTGAAACTTGACACCTGGTCCCAGGTCTGATTCACGTGTTAAGGTTGTCATTTTCAATTTAAAGAGATATTAATAATTAAAATATAAATGACTGCTGAATCGTAGTCTCCCCCTCCTTCGTTGGGGCCCCGAGATAAACCGCCTTGACCCCTCCTTCCTCATAGAGTTCTTGGTCTCGCTTGCAATGGACCAGATGTCCAGTGAGGGTTGAGGTTTGAATCCTTGCCAAATACATTGAGGGTGGTTTTCCCCATGCGAGCTATTACTGTGGCTTTTCATAACCTCCCTCAACAGTAACGAGGGTGCACGTCCTTTAAACAACTTTACTTATCCTTATCACCTATATAAAGCCGTTAATAGCTCTTTTGTTGCACGTAATGTTTTGAAAGTCTCGCTTTATCTAGTTTTATAGTGATAAGAAGATTGGGTTTCGAATCTCAACCGAGTATACTGATATATTTATTCCTAAACGGTTTCCCACTTTACCTCTAAGCAAGTATGGTTACATTTCCTCTAAATGTTACCTTCGAGGTATTTATTTTTAAATAGTATCCCTTTTACCTCTAAGCAAATTTGGGTACATACCTCTAAATTTGGTCTTAAAGAGATATTCTAAATGGTATCCTCATTCCTTCTTAGCAAATATGGTTACATTTTCTCTAAATGTATCCTTATGAATCCCTATTCTTTTAAGTGAATATAACAATGCCTTTGTGCCAATCAATACCTTACTAAGAATCTACATCTACCTAGTCCATAGGAAGAAGATGAAGGGAGTGAATATAAAATATATTTCCCCGCGTTAGTTTGGAGAGAGCATGGGAAACCACAATATAGTAAAGAAAAATTCCTAATGTGACTGGCAGTCTAGTCTCTAGCACCAAAGTCAAGTACACCACTTCACACCTAACTCTAGATGACCACTAACCTGAAAAGTCCACATGAATACTACTCACACATAATTGAAATATCTCTACGTTCTTTTGTTAAGACAAAAACTTTTAAGTGGTTGTCGGCGCTCCCCGCATGATTATTTATCCACACACGTCACTTTAGAACAGTGTTTTTATATCTTTATTTGATCAAGATGGCGTCCTTTGATACATTCCCTATATTTACCGGCATCCTTTGAATGAAACATCCTTAAGTCCAAGCGTTATTAGTTAAGGGAACCCTTAGTAGACGTAGCAAAAAAAAATGTATTTAATTTTAAAATAAATGAGGTATTTAAAGCGCACTTTCTGAAACCGACTGATTATATCAAAACAAGACATAATAATTTAAATATTTAACAAATGTCAAGCCCACCAAGTGCTTAAACCGGGCCCGGTACCAGGGCCAAAGCGTGGGCCTCCCTTTCTTAGTAATATTTGACTTCAGTGGCGACAAAATCCTATTTGTCTATAGGGCAATTAGGGAAAAAAAAAGAAGCTTTTTAGGGGTCTGGGGTCCCTCCTCTACCAAAGTCATAAAAATATTTACAGTGGCCTTCAGCTGCAATTAAAAAAAAAATTAAACTCGTTCATAAACTATTTGGAGTGTTCCTTCCCCAGACACCTTTTGAAATTGGAATGCTCATAGAAGCTATCATCTAGAATTAGATGCCACTATTATAGAAGCTGTGTATTTTAAATTATCTTCCCCCGGATTTTTTTTGAGAATTGGATGCTTCTAGAAGCTATTTAGAGTATGATACAAAGCCATCTTTCCGCTTCATGTTTGAGAATATCAAAGGAGAGTGAAATATTTCTGTCAGGGGGAGATAAAACTTCCCCCTCTGGAAATAGCTTAATTAATTAAATTAACGTAAATTTAGGTTATGATTATTTTAAAGTAGTGAACTAAATTTAGGAACACATGAATAAATTTTACATAGTAAATAACTAAAAAGTCACTACCTGTTCCCACACCAATTATTGTACTTTGGTTTGTACTTATTTTTAAAACTTTGTTGTAACTTTTACTAAATAAAAGCAATGTACACATATTAATACGTATCTTAACTGAACATGCTACGCACACCTAAATATTTAAATGTAACTTTATTTACTGCCCGGCTTTTTTTGTGTGCCAAATTTAGTTTCAGTATAAAAATAATTGACTCCGTGAAATCTCCAAACCCTTCGAAAAGAAGGACAAGACCAAACCAATGATAGGCCTATTTAATTGTGATAGATGCCCGTAAGTTCCTTCGTAGGTAACCCCGTCTAGTGGGCTCTGTATGCACCGTTTAGGATGGATAGGGATTTTACTGCTTGGCATTCATACTTTATTTACATTTTTTGAACTTATGAATCTAGATTTCGAGCCCATCCCGGTACCATAGTACTAATAAACACTAATACCCCCCCCCCCCCCTCACAGCAGACCTGACAGACACAATACCCAGCCCCCAGACATTAATTAAGCACCGGAGAAGAGAAATATCCTATTTCCTTAAGGATACAAATTTACTACAGAAACCCTAAATTAACATTAACTAAAACAAGTAAACTTAAATCATTTTTGGTGCAATTATACATTTAATATTTTTGAGGCACTCTTAGGAGACCATCGTGGAGTGGCGTTGGAGTACCAATACTCAAGTCTAGAATCTAGACATTATCGACTCTAGACTATGTGACCTCACCTAAAATAATATACTCCTGAGGCTTTTTATTCATCCTAGTGAAATAACAAACCGCAACAAGTGATCCAAGGAAATTCGGAACCGCCAATGAGATGAACCATCGATGCAGAAACAAATTGGGAAAATATATGTTTTTTTTCACATTTTTTTAACTGTAAATATCTGAGTCATAAAATGAAACAAAATGAGAGGAAGAGGAAATGGCTAAAAGAGAGAGGGAGAGAAAAATAAACTAACGAGAAAATAAAAATTGGTTATGTAAGAATAAAAGGTTCCCCTTACCTCTGACGTGCTACTATTTTTTTTATACCAACACGTACTATCTGTCCAGGTTATACGTCTATGTACTAATTACGCCAATGTGTTTGGAATTGGGAAGGTTGAATTTAGAGGAGTACACGCATTTGCGTGGTAGGAGAGTGGAAAACCATCCAATAAAAGCCACCCTCAGTACATCCGACCAGAATTCGAACCCCGATCTTCCCATAGTCTGAAGTCCGGTCTATTGAGAGAATGACGCTTTAGAACAGGGATTCCCAAAATGTGCGTCATGACACCCTGGGGCGTCGGCGGTCTTGTTATGGGGTGTCGAGGCTATAAGGAAAAACTAAAACTTATAATGTATAGTGAAATGCAACACGCAAATTTTCAATAAGTGTACTCGTACACGTTTTAAAGAATGGAATAAAACATACAAGAAACATGTTTCGTCATTATGAATAAACTGTACACATGAGATAATGTACAACAGAAATATATCGACTCTAATTCCTTCTTATTCAGTTCTGCAATTTTGATTTGGTTTTTTATTCTTACAATTTAAAAGAATACAAGCTGGTAATGTAAATTACAATTTTAATTTAATAAAAAAGACACCAAATCGAATTTGGGCATTTAAAAAAAATATTGGGTACAGGGGCGTCGCACGGAAAATGTGACATGAGAGGGGCGGCGCGGTCTCAAAAGGTTTGGGAACCCCTGCCTTATAATTTAAGCCAAGCGGCCACCGAAGTGGGTTTACATGCCACTATTTTGCTTCTTCTCGGAGATCCATCCCAAGCCTCAAAAGCCGTATAAACTTACACCGAACATAAATGTGTGAAAATATGCTCAGTTGAGTTTATAACGATTTTTTTATCACTTGCCATGACTTACCACCCGTTCGGGGGCCATACGCATATGAACTAATTACTCTAATATATTATGGAGGAGAAAGGTTGAATTTATAGGAATTACACCTGCAATTTCGTGGAGGGAGAGAGTAAAATCAATTATAATAACATATACTCAGTACACCCGACCGGTATTCGAACCTCGATGCGTCGACAGTTGTACAACTCATTGCGAGACCGAAGGAATTTAAAAAATATTGTTAGTAGCAAAAGTTTGATAATATATACGTTAACTACATGACTATTTTGGTAAATGTCGATAGTAAAATGCTAATAAAAATATGACAAAAATGTTGCTAGTACGTCATGAACGATTTGAAAAGAAAAAGTTAAAACAAGTCAATAGTAAAGTTATTACTATTATTATTACTATAATAGTAATAATAATAATTAGCACCGCGTCTTACTACCCGTTCGGGTTATACGCATTTACGCTAATGTGTAATGGTAGGGTGATTGTGAGATGAAATGGAGGACCTATAGTTTTAACGTGGGATCCAAACCACGGTGGAGGCCTGGCATTCCTCACAGTCACAAGTTGTGATTAATACACGTCTTGTCAAAGGTGAAGGAAGGGTTTGGCAATCGGATAAATCTGTGCCGGGACCGAGGATTGAGCCCCTGACCCTCAGCACAAAAGTCCGACACCTTGCCCCTAGACCACCAGGTCACCAGTAAAGTTATTGAAACATACATATCAATAAGTTAATAGCTGTCAGAATTTTTAGTCATAATGTGTTATTGGCAGTTCCTGCAGTCCAAGTCATGGCTTCATAGGAGGAGAAAGCTATTGCTACAGCTTATTTTGTAATTATTGGTGCGGAAATACAAAAGAAGAAAAGGGTGTGGGTTCATTAATTCCTTTAGAGTAGGGATAGGCAAAGATAACATATCATAAATGACTTGAAAAGAGAAATAAAACTTGAAATTGTGATTAAATAAGAATTGACAGTTTGTCTTTGTAATTCACGATCGTTTGATTCCACAAACACTCAAGTTTTCGGTACTCTTCAATTAGGATTAATGTTTTTTTTTCTCCGGGCCATTTCATTTTTTACTTTGAAATAAATTGACAGTATTGCACAACAAAACGATTTACACCGAATGGAAGCCGGCAGGAAATTTTCCACGAGTACAATCTTACTAACAGCGTTGCCGACAGAAATAACTTTAGTAACATTTTGTTATCAACATACTTTGATCAGGACGGCCTCCAGAGTGTTCGCAAAATTTCTATTACTAACAAAGCTAGCAACTATATTATCCACATGCTAATTGAGAAAATAACAAAATGCTGAAAATTAATGTTCTTGACAAAAGCTAAGAGCAAGTTGTTACTATCCTTTCTAGTGACTTAACATTTGTTAACGACAAAATGTTGATAGCCAATTTTAAAACATTGCCAATAACACGTGCGTTGATCAATGCTACCTCCGGTGCAAAGCGACCATAAAACCAACTATTTTCAACCTTCTTTAAATGACGTCACACTGAATATTGTGCTATAATTGCAGAGGCACACCATCAGTTTTTTTAAGGATGGATTTTATCATTTAAAAAACTAGTATTCTGATTTGGTTTTAGAAGTACAACTAAAAGTTCTCATAGTTGTGTTATTAAAGTTAATATGCATCATGGATTTAAAAAGATTTATTTCTCAAATTCTTTCAAGCTTTTTTTTTTATCTTGCCCCACACCTTCTGACGCTTAGCGGCACACCCATGTTACGTAGGACACCGGTTGAAAAAAGCTGCCATAAACCATTAAAAGTTTTTATAAGTATATAATGTAAACATAAAAAAATACCACCCAGACAGAGATTATAACCCTGGTTGTCTGCTCTAACTACTGACCCGTACGAGATTTACTCTGCAACATAACTGAATTGTCCATTTAATCATTTAAAAAAATGTTAGCTTGACAACGATGTGCTGAGAGAAGATAAAAAACAAAACTTTTAGGTGTCTTGGTGAGTGCGTATTAAGTTTTCCAAATGAAGGGTAGCCTACTATCATGAGACCTCTATAATAAATACACTTCATATTATTGTTAAAAGAGATCTCTGTATTATTTAAATTAATAAAAAAAATTGCTGGGGGTCTTTATGGAATTTGAGATATTAAAATGATTCCCCTGGAAAATGTGTGAAATGTGACCTTCCACCTTTCCCCCCTGTACCCTCCAAATATGGTCGAGATCCGTTAATCTATGCAAAAGCTACGAGGTGCTAACAATCAAAGATATGGTCGTCGCATCAGCGAGAAGGACTATGGATATGGGCAAGGTATCGATACTTCACATATATCGATAACAATATATTTTCGATAGACATTTTGTTTCGACACTTCTACTCATGAATACTCACATTTTTACACTCCGGTGTCAGGTTAATATGGAAAGAAAAAGTTTCCCGCTATTCGGTAAGAAAATGAGCTTTACACATAATTAGGCCTAAATTCCAATTTTGTGATTACATCATTTATATCTTTGCGGATCGGAAAAAATAGATTCTATTGCAAAATAAACATTTTCGCACATAAAAGCACTAAAAACCAAATATAAGGAAACTATTTCCTTCTCAAGGTCGATACAAACATTATCAGGGCCGTGTCCGGGCCGGACATCGTCCGATAGATACCCGGATCGCACCCAGTCCCGAGACGCCGGTTCTACACTGTTTCGGGCCACGTTTTTTTAGGGCAGTCTGCCTCCAGGTGTCTGTGTGTCAAGTATAGTTTTTATTTGTGCATCCAATAGGATAGAATGTTTGCAAATGTTAGCAATAGTGACCTAGGTGTGATAGCACTAACGTTAGAAGAGGGTAGAAAAGATTTTATTTTATTTTATCAGCTCGTCTTACCACCTGTTCGGTTTGTACGCATACGTACTAATTACACTATTTGATTAAGGATTAAGAAGGCTGAATTTAATGGATGTATACCCGCATTTGCGTGGAGAGAGTGAAAAATTATTTAGGGAAAACTACCCTTAGTACACTCGACCGGGATTTGAACCCCGATCTTCCCATCATCGGCAGACTAAAGTCTATAGAGACTATTGCGAGAGTGATGTCCTAGATAGATCATGCGGCAACCAAGGCAGCTCCTGATTTTATCGAAATGTTCTTTCAATACGCGTACGATATAAATATTGATATACCTGCTTCGGTGGCTGCATGGTCTAAGGCGCCACACTCGTGTTAGCCTACACTGCCTATGACAGAAAGATTGGGTTTTGAATCCTGGTCGGGTGTACTGAATGCTTTTTCCAAAAGTGTTCTCCGACGCAAATGTGGATACATTTTCTCTATCCAACCTTCCCCATCCCTAACTCATTATTGTAACTAGTACATAGGAGTATGACCTGAACAGGTAGAAAGACATGTTAAAAAAATTATCTCACTCCAGGGTGCACGCGTACAAATTATAGTCTGGTATCTAGCAGTGGCAGAGAGGTCGAGGATAGAATCCTGGATGGGTGTTTTGAGGTGTGTTTTTCCCTTGAGGGCCTTGCCTACCTGTGACGTCATGGCTGATCAAGATAGGATTTCACAAATTAATGAATTTACGTTTTACTCAGCGAGTTTTAAAGATATAACGTTGAAACAAAAATCACAAATTCTTAAATAATTCTAAAAAATAGTCTAACAAAATTATGATTTTTATCTTTAAGTAGTTTTTTTGCAAACTTTTTTTTATAAATCATATTCAAGTTAGGGTATTTGGCTTGGTCACGAAAATGGTCTGTAGGAGTCTTCCTGCCAGGATATAAATTAAAAAAGTCCTTGATAGTATACGTCTATCTTGAATAGGAAACAATAAAAGGGCGAGCTTCTCATTTTCTTCCCTGTACATTGCCGTCTAAGAGTGTTAGTTCTCAGAGTGCTTAAGTGCGTCAAGTTAAGATGCAACCCGCTTCGCAAATATCTTCGAAATCTCCAAGTTAGAAACGTTACGTCATTAAAGTTTGACGGAAAAGAACGTGGATTAGTATTTTTGTAGTTTTTTATTGCCATAATGAATCAAATATTCCGCCAGTAGAAACATTTAACTTAATTTTCTAAAAATAGTTAGGTCGATTATTGAATTAGTTATCACAGCCATCGTGGCATTTGACCAGAATTTTTTCTTTGACGCCTCATCTTACTGCCTGTTCAGGCTATACGCACATATTATAATTACTCTAAAAGGGGTAGAGATGAGGAAGGAAGCGTTCTATAGGTAATCTACCAGCATTTGCGTGGAAGGAAAGGGGGAAACCCTTTAGGAAAAAAAATTCAGATGACTCGACCAGAATTCAAACTCCGATCTCACCATCATCAGCAGGCCAGTTTAGCATGAGAGTGACGCCTCTGTTAGACCATTCGGCCACTAAAGTGGGTTAACTTTTTAAACGAAGAGAAAAAGTCCTTGTAAAATTAAACGCAATGCCCATAACAGCTATTCGAAAACTATTTATATTATATTAATGTGTATAGAAAACCAAACTTAAAAATGCACATAATAAATAAATATTTTATTCATTTAAAAAAAATGGTCAAATATGAAAAAAATCGTGTCCCTTCTAGCCAACCTCTATGGTTTCCTACTCTCTCTCCACGCAAATGCTCATCCTCTTCATCTTAATTCTACTCTCCTTATCTTTAACCACAGCCATCTCTAGTATTTTTAGCACGGCGTTTTACTACCCGTTCGGGTTATACGCTTATGTACTAATTACTCTAATGGTTTCAGGGAAGGATTATTTTTTATAGAAATGTACCCAAATTTGCGTGGAGAGAAGGCGAAAAAACTATTTTAATAAACCACCTTCAGTACACCCGACCGAGAGTTGAACCTCGATCTCCCCGTCATCAGCAATCTAATCTACTGCGAGAGTAGTGCCTTAAACCATGTGACCCCCGAAGTTGGTTCGTCTCTAGTTCTCTAACCCATTAGTGTAAATATACGTTTAACCCAGAAGGGGGGTGAGATGCTGTTAAAAAAAACCTCAACATTAACCGCAACTTTGTTCGATTTCTCGGAATTGTCCTCTGGCGGGTCTATCCTGGGAGAAGTAATTAAGCCGCTGAGGAAAGACAGGCAGGCCAGGCCAGACCAGACCAGACCAGTGGTAAACTAAGAGCGGTAACGAGAGCTGAAGGTATTGGCGGTCCGGGCAAGACATTGAGGTGGTCTACGGGAGCGGAACGCGCCTAGAACGTTCACACAGCGCCAAGGTCACGTCGGTCAGCGTGAAAAACAGCTGGTCTGCTCTATGTGAGAACAGTCGAGTGTCCGACCCGTGCAGGGGTTGTACAGTCCAATTTTTGTGTGAAGAGCCTTATCTGCCAGCTGGAAAAATTACTATACCCTGATTTTGGTCAGAAGAACACTTTAGAAGAGTCAAAACATATTTCTTTGTGGCTAACAATGATAACTACCTAGGCCTATATTATTGTTATTTTACATGTATTAATACTATCTACCAAAAGTGACAGCTGCAGATACACGACTTTATGTATTACTATATAAACATTGTTTTATTAACTTTAGTATCTACCACACACTGCTCTTACTGTAAAAATCAGCGTTTAGTTCTACTTTCACGTATTCATACGCCAAGTCGCGAGATCTTCCGCCATCTTTTAATGTAGATTTAAATTACGAATATGGAACAAGATTACTAAAGTAATATATTAGCTTTGAAGACTGAAAATTTCCATCAAATTAATAATTAGCTAATATAAAAATCGAATTGTTGGCCTACCAGTAGTTTATTTTACTTATTACGAATTATTTCACTAAATGTCATAGGCCTAATTACAATTTCTTGATCCTTGCACTGCATTTAAGTCTATTAATATTTTTTTTAAGTAGAATATAAAATAAAATTTTCTAGGTAGGAGTTTAGTGATAAAAATCGCAAAAAAACAACAACATATAATCACTGCATTTGGGTTGCAAGCTATGCAGAGTTACATAACCAGATAGAGAAATCTAAGCTCATACTGTTGATAAAACTAACAATCTAGTACTAACTTCTCCGGTTAGGCATAAAATATCTTTTTGTATAGGAGTACATACAATCTTTTTGTATTAGTTACGTTAACTGTTATCATTCTCTTAAGCATATTTCCCTATAGTTTTTAATAAATAATTGATAATCGGTGTTAATCAATGTAAATAATCGTAACATGAACGATTATTTATTTTAAACAATCGGTAATCGGTTTTACTGAATACAATTCTACTGAAAAGGATAGTTCTGTCAGGATATCTTGCAAGTCCAGCCCAGGCCAAGAAATGATGCCAGTACGAGTGAGTTTTGACAAGTAAGGGTAGGACAATAAAACCACATTATATAATTTCTTAATAAACTACACAAATGTTATCATTACACACATATTTAGGTAAATTTTATTATTTATAAGAGCGTGGAAAGAGGCTGCTAGAGGACCCGATTTAGACAAACCAACTGACCTAAACACAGAACCCCTTATATTATTACTTATGTTTTTTTCCTTGCCAAATTTTAATTTTCTTTTAAGCCCGCTTTGGTGGCCGCATGGTCTGACGCGCCACTCTTGCAGTGGTAGACTGCCTATGACGGGGAGATCGAGGTTCTAATCTCAGTCGGGTGTAGTGAGGGTGTTTTTTCTAAAAGGGTTTTCCATTCTTCCTCGCAAATGCGGGTACACTTCTAAATAAACCTTTCGAATCCCTAAAACTACTAACGTAATTAGTGCACAGGCCTAAGCGTTGAGCCCGAACAGGTAGTAAGACGTGGTGCAAAATATACTTTTGAAAACTTCCTATAGTTTCATTATATCGACTTTCTTATTGGGACCCAACTGAAGAAGTGGCTACCGACCTTTATTTAAGTGAAGCTCCGATACAATGTGTTTAAATCTAAATTATATACTTCAAATATTCATATTGGATGAGTTTTTATTCATACATTTTTATAAATGTAGCTTATATAAATAAGTTACAACAGTTTCAAATCAGATAAATAAATATATTACGTGTTTAGGTTCAATTTCATTTTACACACGAACCATGAACACACCAACAAACAAATAAGCAAATATATTATCACTAACATGTAGTTAAAGTTTATAGGGTTGGTGCGACTCCCCTACGAATAAAGACTTATTCAACCTACGAATGAACCAAAGTGAATTTTAATTATTTAAAAAAAATAATTATTCTTGACATAATTAAGTACTAGAAAACTTCAAATATGTTCAGTGATGTATCCACATTACATTTCTTTGCATACAGGTAGCAAAGAACCACCTCAACGTGATGCCATACATATTCTATTCTAAATACATAATCTAGGTCTAGGCTACATATTCTATTCCTCAGCGTTGAGATGTTCAGAAAATAAAAAGGTCAATGAATCACCATAATAGGGCTTTTTATTTTATTTATTTTTACCAATTTCACATGATTTAACATAAATTTACATATTTTGTTATTTGCAACTATATTTGTTTACTAATTGCAAATTGTCAAAATTGTAAACACTGGTTGGATATTACAGCCGAAAGGAATGTGCCAGCGAACTGTTGTAAAGGGTACAATTCAGATCGGGTTGTCAAGGATTTTTCCACCAAGTACATAGCCTCCTATCCCCACAATCAAGTCTGTGCAAAATGAGCCTTGGGACGGCTTTTTCTAAGAATTTTGCAAAAAGAGAGGGAACATGGATAAAAGCAGCCAACCTTTACTATGGACATTTGAGAGCTGTGAAGTTAGTAGTATATATTATGTTCCCCAGTGAGTGTGCGATATGTGTACGTGACTCAAAATGTATTCAGTGATCCAAATGTGGCCTGTTTAACTGCATCAGGAGACACTTCAGCTACCTAAGGGCATCAACCGATTGAACTTCCACTAAAAGAATCCATGGATATAATGGAAAACACAAAATTGAATGCTAAGTGCTATCAAGGTAAAACTGCTGAAGGGGTTTCTACTAAATTGGAGTAATTGTTAAAAATAAATCCAGAATATTTAACGTTTGTTGGTGTAAGCCATGTTCTTAAAGGAAATGGTGTAGACCTTCCTGAGGATTCCTCTCATAAAAAATCCTATTAATTTATGTCTAGTGAACAAACAAATAATATTCTCAGCCATTCAACCTCCAGGTTAAAATGATTGCGCTACTTTTGGCAGCTTCAGTCTTTTAACACTAGGATCGCTGTGGTTAGTCCTATCATCACCCAGCAGTGACACGAGCGAAGCCCAGTGTTGAAGGACTCAAGCTGGCAAAAGGAGCGCAGCGAAACCCCCCGTAAAGTTAAGTGTGTTTCTTACTTGTCTGTGACCTAGTAACATCCTGTGACGCGGAAAGGTCATTTTCTACCTACAAACATATTCTGTTTGGCCAATCAATGATCTCAGAAAATAATGAAAAAATATATAATGTGTATTGTGCAGCAAAGTATAATCCATCAATATCTGTGCCAATCCCATTGTAAACAGAGTAAAATGTTACCTGCTTGATCAAATGTTTGTTTTATAACTATGATAAGTTTTTTAATATACATATTTAAATATTTTACTATACATTTACATACATATTTTGCTATATGATACTACATAAAAATCCCAGCTCTAGAATAACACAGGCGCACGCGCGAAGCACTAGTTGCTAGAATGCTGCTACCTGGCAGCGTGGTGTTTTATACTAACCGCAAAACCCAAACCCAACAAATGCAAATTTTTTACTATTAACTCAACATATTTGCAAAGGGAAGGTTTGACACCTTTACAATTGTGATTATGTTAAATTAATTATATATATTAATGTTTTTTCGTCAATATCAGTGTAAAAACTTAATTAAAATAAGAGCAAAATAGCATTGATTTGTCTGTCTTGTATAATTTGGTTTTAACAAAAGGGCCGTTTTAGAGGATTTATTCCCAACCAACCGTTCCAAATTTAGCAAATTTAAGCTATTTTATCGACATTATTTTCATTATGTTTGGAAACCCCCCCTTCTACTATAGTCACCAGCACCTGGAACAAATATCAAGTGTATTCGTGTGAAGATTAAAAAAAAATTACCGTATGTTCTCATCTATTCGATCTACTATATATATTAATGAATCTTTTGAGTGATGGTAGTGGGGAGTGAGTTCTACATTTTTCGGATAGGGGAGTAAGAGTGGAGGGGAATTTTTTTTTCTTTTTCCTACCTTTGCGAGTTTTTTTAATTTGACAGAGATGGAAGAATAAATTTCACTAAAATTGTTTGCATTAGACACAACTTAATTATTGTTATACATTTTCTAACAACACGTGGTCATATCCGTCCCAGCGTCCTCGGTTCGTGTTCTGACCGGTTTAGTATACAGCATGATAGCCTTGTATTCACGAGCGTCAGTTTATATATCAGCACTAGATCTAAATATTTACGAGTAGTGTGTTCAGGCACCCGGTAGTGTCAAGCTCCCTTCTAACGATTAGACTGGATTTGATTTAAATGGAAATCAAAGATCACAAATTGAATATTAGTATTAATTTATTCCACACGGGTTAAATAATGGAAGTCGAGTTGGAGTTAATACGCGAGTGTAACACACGTCCAATCTGTACGACGGTGTGATCTTCGAGTGTAACACACGTCCAATCTGTACGACGGTGTGATCTCGAGTGTAACACACGTCCAATCTGTACGACGGTGTGATCTTGAGTGTAACATACGTCCAATCTGTACGACGGTGTGATCTCGATTGTAACACGTTCAATCTGTACGACGGTGTGATCTCTAGTGTTTTTCCAATGACTTCTGGAAGGGTTTCTTGCAACCCTTACCACGTCCCTTTGGACGATTTCCCTTCGTACAAAGAAATCGACAGAGGTCACTTTCACCATCACTTAAAAAAAATTACAAATCGGTTCAGGCAGATCTTTTACAATTTGTCCTGTTTATTGCTAGTTTTTAGGGATCGTAAATACTAAAAATACAATTTATATATTACACTTTTTTTTTAAGTGGGACCAAGTAACGTTTCGAAACTTCCTTCACTAAAACTCAAGTTAACATGAAATATAATATGTTATGCTTCAAACTGTCTGATATGAAATTCTGAACATGAGTTAAAGGGTGGCTATAGAGGCTTCCTCTCCTCACTAATTTCCACATCACTGAATTTATTTTAGAATGAGACTTTAGTGATAAATATCACACCTTGCCCTTCCCCCCACATTGGTGTGCATGCATTCTGTTGCGTTGCTCTTTTAGCCTGGTTTGCCGGTGACTGAGATCAGGTTTTGAGTCCCGGCCGAGTGTAGTGTGGGTATGTTTCCCCTGCACCGTCATTTTACTCCTTGCGTTCCTTACTCCTACTCCTACTAACGTAGTTAAAATTATGCGTATACAGTCAACGAATAGAAAGATACGATGGAAACAAATAGTGATTAATCGTTTTAAAATTGTCTTGCCTAGAATATTAATTTAGCTTTGAGGGTGGCTGCCGAAATCTTTAAAACAAATTTTTATACACCAGAACACTTTAAATATGAGGAAATTACTCTTTAAATCCAATCTTTTTGTAACACCTAAGCCCATATTGCAGCTTCAAAAAGCCCTGCCACATCGTCGCCAAGGATTCCGAAGTTTATTGTGTGCAAACAATTTAGTTTAGTACAGTCCAACTGCCATAGGAAGTGTTTCTTATTTGACAGCTAGAAAAGTTACTAGATCTACTTTCACGTATTCATACGTCAAATCATTACATCTACAGCCGTCACGTTTGATCAATTATACTATCAATACATATAATTTAACACTAATAATTAAAAAGCATGTGTGAAGGTTCAAAACGTTGAAGTCGAAAGTCAAATCTCCTTCGTTTTGACTTCGAAACATTTCGAAGGAAGAATAAAACTTCAATAAATTATCAACTGATTTGATATCTCTCAATAAATATTAAATATTTTAAGATATAGGTTTATTACCGATAGTAGGTGGTATTTTAACGATTAGTAATTAAATGACAACAGCCATAACGTATGCATGAATAAAAAGGGTTAAAATGCAAATTTTCATAATCAGTATCCCCAACATTTTGTAAAAATTACAATACCCATCAAGTTGCTAACACCATGAATTGACTGTCACTGGCAAGAAGCATAGTTAGTTGTGTTATATTTCTTACGTTCTGCCAATGTTTAGTCCTTGATCATATCTTTCGAACAATCAATGACGAATTTATAAGTATATTTTTAATATAGAAGTTTATCAGAGCTTCTTCAGTATCTGCTTTACTTTTCAAAATGGATAATGAGGATATTACTACAAACAAATTGATACGGAGAAATGAATACAGGAAAATCACTATACAGAGAACATTAAACACTATTTCCTCTCAAATCTTAAAATGTAATACAATCCACCTTTTTAACAGTAAAAAAAATAAATCATAATCTTGTTTTAAAAAATCTAACACAAAACAATGTTTTCCAATGCAAATCAAGTTCTGTTTCTAACTGATAGTGTGCCAGGCGGGAAACGACGAGAGAATTTAATATACAATTATTACGTGAGAAATACCGACCACAAACAATACATTTTTAAAATATGTCAGTATAAAAGAATGTGATGTGCTTTTACTTTTCCTCTACCCCTTTATTTTGACCTAGATGTACTTAGTCTATTTAAACATTTAAAGTAACGTGACAACAACAATCATTCCTATCTTCGACTTAAGACTTTTCTTCACATGTTTCAAGCTTCGCTTCGACTTCACCTCGCATTTAAAAAGTGGCCTTCCCACTCTATTACAAAGTAAAATGTTATATATTTTGGTGAACAAAATAATTGATATTTTATTTACTAAAAGGTATTTCATGTGAGAATTGTGCTGTATCAACTGTCCCTAGTCGCCCCTTGTACCAGATGGCACGAATGGCTGATAGGCTAGTTGGCATTTGAACACGGCCTGATCGTGATGGGACCTCGGCCGGAAATATCCACCTGAGAGAAAGTCCACTATTTGCGTGGCCTTGTTATTTCTTCCTTTGAATGGTCGACTATGAGATGAGAGATTGATTTGAGGACAGTGCAGCTGCGTTTTCCTGCAGACCTGCGTGATTCTCATGTTGATGTCTTGTTTTCTGGGCTCACCGTTTGGACTGCCAAAAACTTAAGATACAGTTTACACGACTGAGAACTTTCAGGCGTTTATGAATGTCAAATAAGTTCGTGATCTTGTTCTAGAGTATCCGGTGGATTTTCTTTTAAACGGAACCTACGCTCCTTATAAATGAGTATGACCACTCATATTCTATCAAATAAATCTTTCTGTGAGAACCTCCAACCGAGATTTGAAAATGACTACCGGGAGTTCTATAGAGCGTGTTTTTACAATGCGATTTGGATGTAACGGAATCAGCGGACTACATTAACTTTATTGCTTCAACACACATGATGTATAGACATCCACTCGACTGCTTCAACAGACATTTATCGACACCCACTTTTGAGTCCTTTGGTTACTATCAGTCGGTGATAACACTTAACCATAATTGTGTTACTTTATCTTTAAATAAATGCAAATAACTCATAGCTCACAATAGTTTCACAGCTCAAGCGAAATCAAAATTGATATCTTAAAACGATAAGCATACTATAAGGCTATGTGGACTCAAATAACTAATGGCGGTAAATTAGCTGTGTGGGAATTCTCAATACTGGTGACCTTGAAATAAACAACGAATCGATGGTGGGTGTTATTGACAAGGTGAAGTGATATCTGACTAGATCAGTGGTTCTCAACCTTAAGGTGGGTGGCCGCGGACCACTCTCCTCCCCCACCCCTACCACCGGTCAACATCCTTCCCCTAGCCTAGCAACTTCAGGCAACGAAGTTAAAATATTATTATTATTATTTTTATTGCTAAAAATCACAAATTTTTACAAAACTTTTTTCATAAGAAAATGTGTTTGAAAAAAATGTTAGAATGTTAGATAAAATAAAAAGTAAAATTAACTCACTGTATTTCTTAAGATTTTCAGTGTGACTTTTGAGCTTGAGTTTGTTTCGCCAATTTATAAATTCTTGGGGTTATACTCTTGCTCAAAGCTAATCTCATGTCATTGCTTGCGTCCAGCCGATTTCCTTGCTTGTTTTTGATTAAAAGTAAAATAGAGAATCCATGTTCAAACAAAAAGGTTGTTGAAAACACCATCATATACCGTAAGGCGGCTCGCCGAATATTTGGGTAAGATATCTCCTTATACAGCTCTTCCATGTTTACACAAGATTAGAACGAGTCCTTGAAGCTACTATCGTTTTGAAGTTCGATCATCTCTTCTTGAATTTCATCAGAAAGGTCCTTGGGCTTGACACTGAAAATATTTCGAATTAGTTTATTAGTGAATTCACTTTCATTCTCACCATATTCTGGAAAATAACGTGTGAATTCGTTCTTGAGTATTTGTAAGTGACACAACACGTAATGTTGGACCTCATCTGTGACGGTAGCGTAGTTCTTACCGTCAGCAAGGGCTTTCAACGTCGGAAATGCTGAATAGTATTTCTCTTGGAACTTTTTCAATCCACAGAGCAACTTTGCACAGAAACGTGCGAAGTTTGTCCTCAAACACAAAAATGTTGTCGACACCTTCCAAATTTTCATTTCCAGAACCATGTATCTGCAAATTTAGGTGATTAAAATGGGAGAAAATATCCGCAAGATAGGCCAGTTGTATGTCAAATTTTGCTTGTTTTTAGGTGGGAGCTTTGACTCGCGGACCACCGGTTGGGAACCACTGGACTAGATCATGATCAACAAATATCAACTTACGGGTGGGCACGTGGACAAAGGTTTATATCTCGTTTGGTTAGGTTTGTCGGTGACAAGAAGGTCGGAGTTTGAATCCCAAGAGGTTATTTTCCTAAATGGTTTCCCATTCTCTCTCAACGCATATTCGGGGACATTCTCTTAGAAATTTTCCTTTATTCATCGCTACCCAGTGAAAATATGCTGGTAGCCCAGAGTGTGAGTGGGACGTGATGCCAAACACAACTAAATAGTCAAAGTGAAAGGTTAGGTTCATATTATTTTTACCGATCTGGGATCTAAATAGGGACCGGGGCATGTTGTAACACTTAATTTTTTTTTCAATAAATCGTTTTTTATAGGTGTTTAATATAGAATTTTCCGATTCTTTGAAAGAGTATGTTTGATTACATGTTTTATTTAATTTAGTAAAACTATTTTAAATCAAAGACTGTTGCCGGTGATGAGGGAGGTTGTGTTTTGTATCCGGAACATACGTAGGTCTACGAAGGGTGAAACTTTCTAAATGGTTCTCACCCTATCTCCAAGCAAATGCGAGCAAGTTTCCTCAAAACTCATCCTCTCTTTTCTTTACTTCATTGGCATAATAAAAGTGCTAATGACCCGGATAGATAGTTAACGTGATGAAAATGTAGACAATAATACTATTATTAATAATAATGTTATTATTACTTGCGTAAGAGTAGATGGTGGGATGACCTGGACCAATTTGACCTACTTTTCTCTGATAGGTTGATATAAATAGCTCTGGCCTCTGATT
>CABFWB010002034.1:89910-110127 GCA_902151455.1 Timema bartmani | reverse complement strand
TTTTTTTTTTTTTTTTTCAATAATAGCAGGTGTTATACTTCCATAGACGGCAGGAGTGGTATGAATAGAACTTGCAGTTTGATTCATTATATTTAAACCAAAACTTTCACGTAGGTGTTTTTTAACCAAGAGGTGTTGCTCAATTATTAGTACAGTCAAGCTATGAAATGGCGTCAACTAGTAAACAGAAAGTTTCTTGGCCTGAAAACTGGCTAACTGATGAAGAAACAACACAAATATTTTGTGATTCTGAAAATGAAAATGATTTAGTAAATACTAGTGATAATGATGTAGATTTTTCTGATTATGATAGTGAAGGTGTCAGCAATAATAACATAAATAGGCTTTCTGAAAGTGATAGATCTTTTGACAGTAGGGATTCAGACAATCAAACAGATGTAAACAAAGAAAAATTATTGAGAAAAAAAAAAACACTTTATGGGGTAAATCAACACTATGCTTTATAAATAATTATAATATGTTATGAGTTAATTTTATTTTTCTTGAGCAAAGTATATTCAGTATAGAAAGGTAATCTTTGTCAATAATAGTTATAATTGGCTATCATAACACATCACACATAGTGTGGAGGAAGGAGGAGAGATAAAAACTGAAGGATATGGGGGAAATAATATAAGCGGGAGGGGAGTGAAATAAAGTGATAAAGGAGAGAAAGAGAGATAAATAAAGGCTGATGAAGGGAATAGCTAGAATAGAGGGGTGATAGTGGAGGTAGATTGATTGACGGGAAACGGAAGAGAGAGAAAGAGTTAAAGAGGGAGGGAAGAGAGAAAAAATTATAATTTATCATGATATAAAAATGCTGTTTAGGGCATTGAAATTGCAAATATATTGTAGAAGTTAAACTAAAATTGTGCATAAAGTATTTTGACGTGAATGTAAATGGTAATCCTGGTGTAAAACATAGCAAAGTTAGATGGTAAGTAAACTGCTTTAGTAAAAACTACAAATTAGGTTCTCATTATTTGAAACTCTTGAAGTGCGCTGTTATCACCTTCATTATGTTGTATTTTGTAGCATGCTGTATGTACTTAATTGTTTCTTTGTGAGTGTTTTGGATTGAGACGTTTGGTACCAGTGTAGATGAAGAATGCACTGGTGAATGATTTCAAGAAATGGCAGGAGGGTTGTAGCTATGGTAACTGACAGATGACGATGGTGATGGTGTTGGTACGGGATAGTTATAGGCAGAGTTGTTCAGTGTTATTGAAGACTGTTGAGATAGTTTGTCTGATTTTCCATACAAAAATTACTTCCAAAACCAATTTTTCCGCTATGCAGCGTTGTATTTTGGTCATTTATTTTAGTTGTAGTCCTATTGCCCACCCATAGCACTCAGATGGGTCATCTTCGGCAGATACTAAATTTTGGGCACTTTCAATTAATTGTTCCTGCTTTTTCATCAAATTTGAAGCACGCCGTTTACTAACAGGTTGTCGACTTATCTTTATTTGTGTTTCAGATACCTGCAACAGAAAATGAATGGATAAAAACAGCAAAACAATTCGAAACAATGTGGCAATTTAATTATTGTGTCGATGCTATGAATGGTAAACATGTTTTAATTAATAAACCACCAGGAAGTGGATCGGTATTTTATAACTACAAGGGAACATTCAGCACAGTTTTATTTGCAGTTGTCAATGCTAATTATGAGTTTATTTATGTCCATACGGGTATAAATGGAAGTGTTTCTGATGGTGGAGTTCTGAAACATACAAAATTCTATGAAAAACTAACGTCGGATGAATTGAAACTACCATGTTCATCTTTGTTGCATGGTACAAATACTTTAGCCCCTTATGTTTTCTTAGGTGATAGTGCATTTGGAATAAGTAAACATCTTTTGAAACCATTTCCACAAAAAAACATAACTCATGAAAATAGAATTTTCAACGTAGAGGCAAATATTTTGGCCAGTTGTTCCCTGCATAACTATTTGAGGAAAAAATCTAATAATTATATAACCAATAATTGTGTAGACTACGAAGATATCGAAAACCAAACATTCCGTGAAGGCGACTGGCTCCAGGAAAATACATTTTTAGATCTTGGTAGAACTAATCAAAGACAACATACAGATAATGGCAAAAATGTTCGGAATATATTTACTGAATATTTTAATGGTGGGAGCAGTGTATATTTTCAAGAGAGAATGATAAATGTATTGGGTGATTAACATTTATACTCTATTCACAATAGGAATTACTCTCTGAAAGGTCTTTTTTCCTACCAATATCCTGATAGGAAAAAAGGCCTTTTATAAAACAATTCCTATGGTGAACAGACTATACCTACCTCATTTTCATCATCACAAGTTATAATAGTGTCGACTCCACTTTTATTTACCGCATCTTTATCATCCAATAATACCATAATGTGGTTATATATTATACATCTCCCACACCAGCTCCTGTGCTTTTACTTTGTTGAACCTGAAATGAACATGAAACAATTGTTTTGTAGTTAAGTTATAATTATTTACATGTTTATTTTTACAGGTGTTTTTAGATTTAGTTAAGTAATATTAAAGTTTGTTAAATTAAATTACATATTATAAATAATTATAATGATTACCTATATTACCTATAAATTATTTAAGAATCAAATAGCCGAAGCTATTATTTATGCTTTTTAGTGAGGAATTCTCCAGTCATATATCACACGTCCAACATAGACTCTGCCTTAAACTATGAGTTAAGAATGACCCTGGGCACGGGACGGCTCCTGGATAGCTCAGTGGTTAGAGCATTGCTGTACTAAGCCAAAGGTCCCGGGTTCAATTCCCCTGTCCATGTGTCATTTTTCAATTTTCAAAATATAAATTATTTACTTACTTACTTTTCAACTCTTTTTTATAGGCACTTCTAATATTTTCAATTTTTTTCTTCACAGTTGCAATACTTGAATCTTTTTCTATCATTTTGAATCCATCCAGAAGAATCTGGAGGGCTTGGTTTCTCGCATCTCCATTACTGTACAATTTACACGAGCTATCCCATGGCGCGGAAAATCTTTGTAGAGTTATAAGAGCTCTATAGAGATTTTGCACTCGGTAGTTACGTTAGCCATTATGTCTTTGCATACACACTACTACTCACACCCGTGTTTGTAGTACAACTGACACGCTGAATCATCAGACAACGCTAGAGACGACACGATTTGGTCGGACGGTTGTGCGGTTGGATGCGCCGACCACCTGACATCACCCAACCTGAAATAGGAAATTTTTTGTCAGGCGACACACCTACACACGACCCGATATTGCGCCTAATTTGACCGAATCGGCCCGACCACCTGACCAAATCGTGTCGTCTGTAGGGCCCTTTAACTTTTTTACCCCATTTTTCAAAAAGTGTGTTCGAATTATCCAAAACTTTGGACTACCAGGGGTCAATCTAATGGGTTTTTATTGTATTTAAAAATCCCAGAATTTTTTTTAGAACAATGTCTTACTATCCATTCGAGTTATAAGGTTAACTACTAATTATGCTAATGGGCTAGGTATTGATGTCGAAATTAGAGGAAGTGAACCCGCATTTATGTGGAGGGAGAGTGGGAAACCAATTAGGAAAAATCACCCTCAGTTCACCCGACTAAGATATGAACCTCGATCTCCCTGTCCTCGGCAGTTTAGCTCAACATAGAACTAGCATGTTAGCTAACTACGCCAACAAGGCAGGTCAGAATTTGATTGAAAATATGTTTTTAACACCTGGAAGGTTAGGTTTTGTTCATTTGAGATTGTAATAGTAGGCCTAAACAGGTTAACTATTGCGTATTAAAATAAATAGCCTACTTTTTGTGGCATATATAGAAATTTTTTTGAATCCCGATATTTGTGTTCTTATATTAAGGTTATTCTGTGAATTACTTGGGTTTTTTTTAATGTAAACTATTAAGTTATTTTATAATATTAATTTTGTCATAATTGAAAATATGGTTGTGTGTAAAGATGGGCAAGAATATTGAAGTTATTAATATATCAGATAAGAAAAAATTAAATAATCCCACCCTTATTGCTCACTGTTCCCCCCTCAGGCTTTTAACCGGCTACAGATGACATGATTTGGTTAGGTGGTCTGGCAGATTTGATATCAGATGCAATATCATGTCGTATGTAACTGTGTCTACTGACAAAATATTCAATTTCATGTCCCAACCTTTAAATGCAAAAATCAACTGATGAAATTAAAGCCTGTAAGTCTGTAGGTAACACCCGATTTGGTCAAGCTGACTGTCGAATCAACCAGTCAGATCGTCTGTAGCCCACTTTAAATTTTCTCAATCTTTTGTGAGGTTTTTAAAAATCAGACTAAGCCAGTTCCTCAATTTCAAGTATGCCTTTTGTTTTTTAATCCATTCTTGATTCCAGAAAGGTTTAGTCCCCAGTAAAGGATCATTAAAATTTTAATTTATGCTGAGTTTTAATACCTATTTCATATCAACCAAATAATTGAAACTTACATACGATACGTTATTTATGATCTATACATTAGGTTATGTTTGAACAACTACTTTTTTATTCGCAGTTGCTAAATAAGCAAAGTAAACAATTAAGTAACGGCTGGTGGCTGCTGGACTTTGCCAAAGATAATACTATAAAATACTTTTCTAGAAGTTGGTTGACAACACAGTTAACAGATAGCATTAGTCAGAGATTATCACATTATTTTTGACAGAATGTGTATACTATAGGGATGGTAACAATAATACTGTAAATAAATTGATATATTTGTTATATTATAACAAATATATCGATTTATTTACAAAAACATCGATATACTAATATCGCTATTTTAGTATC
Organism: Timema bartmani; assembly: GCA_902151455.1. Classification (NCBI taxonomy): domain Eukaryota; kingdom Metazoa; phylum Arthropoda; class Insecta; order Phasmatodea; family Timematidae; genus Timema; species Timema bartmani. The sequence continues at coordinate 105,299 of CABFWB010002034.1, read as the reverse complement.
ACACTCGCTTATCATNGCATTAAAAATCACTTCCGGCCTTTCAGCCGACGCCATTGCAACTTTAAAGTGCACATGGCTCCCAAGGGCCCTTAGACGGACTATTCAGACACGGCCCTTATCTTTCTCTTATCTACTATGATCACTCTGCTATCGCTCTGCAAGGAAGATATGTTTATTATACAAATCAACAAATCAAGTTAACACGAAGTTGTATTACTTCCTAAGTAGGCAAAAATATAAAACTTTTCAAAAATAAGGACATCCATCATCAGTTAGTTTTTTTATGTATCTGTAGTATCTTGTCTAGTTAATTCAAAATTATCCATTATATGTTGTGGTTGTTCGATTCTAAATATTATTACTATTATTATTATTATCATGATCATGATTATTATTATTATCACCGCGTCTTACTACCCGTTCGGGTTATACGCAGTTAAGCTAATGTGTAATGGTAGGGTGATTGTGAGATGAAATGGAGCACTTACAGTTTAACGTGAATTCCGAACCACGGTGGAGGCCTGGCATTCCTCACATTCACAAGTCGTGATTAATACACATCTTGTCAGAGGTGAAGGAAAGGTTTGGTAATCTGATAATATCTGTGCCGGGACCGAGGATTGAACCCCGGACCCTCAGCACAGAAGTCTGACACTTTACCCCTAGACCGCCAGGTCACCTACTAAATATATTAATAAAAAACCATGGTGGCCACTGTTCGATATAACCGGGAATTAGATTATTTTCTTTTTTTAGCACACGGCGTCTTATTACCTGTACAGATTTTCGCCTGTGTACTTTTTCAATAATAGGCTAGGGATTAGGAAGGCTTAATACAGAAATACAGATGAAGTGCACCCAAATTTGCGTGGAGGGAGAGTGAAAAACAATTTAGGAAAATCACACTCAGTGCACCCAATCGGGATTGAACCCCGATCTCCCCGTCTTCGGCAGTCTACTCCAACACGAGGTTAGTGTGTTAGACCACGCGGCTACCGTGTAATTGATACTGTTTTGGACCCTTCTCATATATTCAAAAAGTCATGGATGAAGTGTATTTTTCTTTAAAGAACTGTATGTAAAGAAGTTTCCTTTTAATTAATACTTCATCCGTGGAGAATCACGCGTTTCCACTTTCCAGAAGTAATTTCAATACACTATGTTTTAAAACTTTATTTCTTTAAAAGACAAACTCCGTTGTATTTGAAAATTAAAACAGTACTAGCTAAGGCTTTCCGCGTCAGTTCGTAAATGAACAAAAACTTTATCTATATCAATTTTATAATAATGAAAGTGCAACTAATAAAATAAATAGTGTACAAAATTAAATTTGTACTAATTTCATCAATTAACCAATCGGTAATCCTACAGTGATAAACTTAAAAAATAAAAGATCATCCTAGCCGTGTGGTAACAAGTGCGTACTGCGTAGAAAGGCATGCACGAGTCGTCCACATCCACGCCATCTACATCATCAGCAGTAAAAAAAATCCGCTATCACAATAATTAATGCCCAATCACGGGGCAAATATTACTATAACCAAAGCGAGTAATTAGAGTTATTATATTCTGAAAATTGAAAAATGACACCTGGACACGGGAATCGAACCCTGGACCTCTGGCTTAGTACGCCAATGCTCTAATCACTGAGCTATCCAGGATTCGTCCCATGCTCAGGGTCATTCTTCACTCATATTTTAAGGCAGAGTCTATGATGGACGTGCGGAAATCGTCGGCTACAAGTATGTGATTATATTAATATCACGAGCCATCTTCGACTCGGTAGTTGGCTTTTTGCTGCCATTTGCACAGTTATTAAATTGTACGGGATCGCACATATATTAAGAATTAATAGCCGGAGCTATTAATTATGCTTACTAGTAGGGAATTACTCCACTAGATATCATATTCTGAAAATTGAAAAACTACACCTGGACATGGGACATTTTCAGAATATGATATCTAGTGGAGTAATTCCCTACTAATAAGCATAAATAATAGCTCTGGCTATTAATTCTTAATATATGTGCGATCCCGTACAATTTAATAATTGTGCAAATGGCAGCATAACAGCCAACTACCGAGTCGCAGATGGCTGCGTTATCCGATGGCTCGTGATATTAATATAATCACATACTTGTAGCCGACGATTTCCGCCAGTCCATCATAGACTCTGCCTTAAAATATGAGTGAAGAATGACCCAGGGCACGAGACGAATCCTGGATAGCTCAGTGGTTAGAGCATTGGCGTACTAAGCCAGAGGTCCCGGGTTCGATTCCCGTGTCCAGGTGTCATTTTTCAATTTTCAGAATATGATATCTAGTGGAGTAATTCCCTACTAATAAGCATAAATAATAGCTCTGGCTATTAATTCTTAATAGAGTTATTATAGCTACTTGAATTTCACTGTTTGTTGGAAATTAAAAGGCGAGGACCACTTTTAATAGCTTCTAGGGGCAGGAGCATACAAATTTCAAAAATTTATTGGGGATAAATAACTCCAAATAGCTTCTTGAGGTAGCCCATCTCACTTACTAACATTTACCAGGCATCTGATTAGATAACATCTAGGCAATGACCACTCCAAATAGCTTCTAAGGGTACCGGTATCTAAATTTTAAAATTCTTCTGGAAGAAGACCAGTCCAAATAGCTTGAAGAGGAGTCACACCCTCAAAATGTTTTCCTCTTAAAATAGCTAGCATAATTACCTGGGGTAGTCCAGCAATTCATTATGTGATTAATATAGAAGAAGATGTGAAATCAAACCCATTATTATGCCACTAGAAAATTATGAGGAAGTGTACCCATGTTTGCGTGGAAAACTATTTAGGGAAAAACACCCTCAGTAGGGCCTACACCAGACCGAGATTCGAACTTGGATATCCCCGTCATCAGCAGTCTAGTCTACTGTGAGAATAGCGCATTAGACAATGCGACTGGGATTTGAAGGCCCCAATGGCCTCGTTTTCAGGAAAAATGTAAATTAATTGTATAATTACCTGCTTCAATGATCAAATGGCTTAGGGCATCACAGCTCGCAATAGAATATGATGCCGATGATGGATATATCTAGGTTCATATCCTGATCAGGTGTACTGAGGGTAGTTTTTCCAAAATGATTTTCCACTCTCCCTTTGCGCAAATATGGGTACACTTCTTATAAATTCTACTTTCCTCATCCTTAACTCACATTATCAGTAGGCCTACATGTGTGCCCAACACGAAAGGATATTGAGACCTGCGGCTAAAAAGAAAAAGGTGTGCCTGCTATTCTTAGAACAACGAACAAATATGTTTCTCATAGGTCCTATTATGTAAATGCCATATTTATAGTAAAACCAGGATATAACAATAATTATGTTTTTATAATTCATGATTCCATGGATGTCTCAAAATAAGACTTGGAAAACATCTTTCTAACAAATATAAGATAAAATAAGGCTTGGTAAACATCTTAATACAAGAAGGAACATTTTTAAGCATTTTGAAAATATATTAAAAATAAAAGTTAAAATATTTTTAACAAAAAACTAAGAGATAGGCTGGGTCTACCTTTTTGGAATAAATTACCATGCTGTGTGTCAAATAAAAATAAAATAAAAAAGAGATTAATTTAAGCTGGCTACAACTCATTTTACAACCAATCAAAAATATCTGTATCAACAAATTTCTGTCCATTTTTGTAAAGTTTTATTACTTGTAACCTATGTCAGGCAAATTTAGAGGGATTTCTGATATTGTTATAGTGCCCAATAACTAGCATAATATAGCCTAATCAAAATTGAAGGTGGTCAGATTTGCAGTGTGTGTTAATTTGACACGGAATGACCCCTTCATCGTATTTGCCACGGTAAGTGCTCTGGGTGTGACCAATGCGGTCACCAACATAGTTATGTTGAAAGGGACCTAGGCACCATGTTGGATGTGCTCCATCTGATTATGTCTGCCTTCTTTTATTTTAGTACCATGCCTTTCTTCCAGTCTCGGCTATTTGCTTATGTACTAATTACGCTAGTGGTTTTAGGGATTAAAAAGGTTATATTTAGAGGAAGTATACCCATATTTGCATGGAGGGAGAGTGGAAAACCACTTTGGGGAAACCACCCTCAGTACACCCGACCGAGATTCCAACCTGGATCTCCCTGTCATCGGCAGTCTAGTCTACTGCAAGAATAGTGCATTAGACCATGCGACCATTGACGCGGGTGGGTGTCTGCCTTGTGGTTGTCTAACAATGTGATCTCAACTCACCAAGTAACATCCTCATCGGGTCTCTCAGAGCCAAGGAAACAAGATACTTTCTCCCAGTGCAGCAGAAACACCTTCATTGAACCAGCATCAAGTCTGGAGGAAAGCCCAAATGCTGGGAAAACTCTCATTATCAACAATAACGTGATCTAGATCAGACTTTTGAGCGGGGCTTACAATTTGCCAAGCGGTCTTGGGGTGGACTCGCAAGTTTCAGGCATACTTGCTACATGTTGAGAAGCTTGTGTTGGCAACTGTTAATTTTTACTGCAGAGTGGTAGTGTTACAGGAATACCTCCTTGAAATAGTCGCTCTATTTTATAAGCTTTGGAAAAAATGTCAACAGTTTGCAAGTATTTTTTTATCCAAACCTTAAAACAGATGAGTATTGATGGTAACACCATTTTTGAAGGTGCTGATGAGGCCAAGGAGACTAATTATTATGCAGCAACAATTTACAAAGTGAGAGCAGATTAGAAAGTAAAACTTAAATTAGATGAAAATGATCATGTTCAGGTGTGATTTTTCAATTAACTTTAATTTAATTGTGGTAACCTTCATACAGACTCTAAATTCAATGATTTGCAACCTCTGTGTTGATATTAATTGAAATTCTGTTTAATTACAATCTTATATTGTAAAGTTGGCAGCATAACATCCCTCCTGAGTCGCAGATGGCTGTGCTATCTGATAACTCACCATACTATTGATTGCTTATATATAGTTGATGATTTACATACATCCATCACAGACTTATCCCCTTAAACTATGGGTGAAGAATGACCCTGAGTACGGAACAAATCCTGGATAGCTCAATGGTACAGTATTGGCGTGTTAAGCCAAAAGTCCCAGATTCGATTCTTATGATTAGGTGTATTTAAAAAAATAATTTAAATAATCATTATTTACTTTGCATATGTTTGTAGAAGGTTTATTTGGTCTTAATTTTTTACAATTTTATTTAAGGACATATTTTAACAATGATGTCTAATATAGTCTATAATATAATTTTACCTTTAAGTTTTATTGACAAGGATCTTTTGTAAATAAAAAAAAGCATTTTCAAAGAAAATATCAGGATGCTTTTAATAATCCATTATGATATTTCCAACACAGATATTTTATGCCATATAAATTAAAAAATTTAATTCAATTGCATTTTAATATGGAAAATAATATTTAGCAAAAATATGGTAATTTACTTTGTTAGTGCTATTGTTGATATTTCAGGATGCTATGTATGAATCACACAAAATTGATATATAGCACAGCCGATCTGCATTTCCATAGATGTATGATAAATGTTTGTGGGAAAAAAAATATTTCTTTAATACATTTTATTAGCTTCTCTTATGTGAAGAACTATCATAAAAAACAACCGTCCCCGTGTTATAGTAGTCATCGCACTTGGATACCAACCTAGGGGTCCTGAGTTTGATTCCCGGCTGTTACCGTGGGATAGAGCCTCGGAAAGAATGTATGGTTATGACATTCAGGCATCCCTGGGCAATGGTACATAGGTACCGGCTAATCTTTCCACAAGCTGAGAGTGACATATATATGTATATATATATAAATATGTTGAGTGAATAAATACCATTACAGTGGCTAAGTGATGTGTATCACATCCAGAATGAACAGTTCATACAGTGCATTCTAGTACAGTATATGTTTTTTTAGCATCATATTATACACATGTTCAGATTATATGCATATGTACTAATTACGCTAATGATTTAGGGATGAGGAAGGTTGAATTTAGAGAAAGTACACCCGTATTTGCATAGAAAGAGAGAGTAGAAAATAATTTTGGAAAAACCACTCCGAGTAGGGGCCTACACCCAACTGGAATTTGAACCCTAATCTCCCTGTCATTGGCATTCTAGTCCAACATGAGAGTGACGCCTTAAACCATGTGGCCACCAAAACAGATATATATATATATATATATATGAATACTAATCAACTGTTGGGAACAACTTTAGTTAGTTTTTGTGGCAGAGTGGTCTCAAGTACCTAGTGCAATCAGTCCTAGAAGAGGATATCACAAACCCGCTTCATTGGCTGAATAGTCTAAGGTGTCAATTTCATGTTAAACTGGCTTGCTGATGACTGAGAGAATGGAGTTCAAATCTCGGTTGAGTCTATTGAGGGTGATTTTTCTCTACATGGTTTCCCACGCTCCTTCTATGCAAATGCGGGAAGAATACTTTTAGAATGCTTCTGTCCTCTCTTTAAAGTAATTATCATAAATGTGTATAGCCTAACAGTTAGTCAGATGCTGTTATTAAAAAAAAGATGACTTTACAAATTTAGTATAAAACTATTGAACACAAATCAACATAAACCATTATAGCTCATCTAACACGCCTAACCTTTGTATAGATGTTCAAATAATAGGATGACTGAACAGGTAGACAAATGAAAACCCTTTTAAGGTACAATTTGATGGTGTAACCACAATCTCCCACACATGCAAAATACCCTCAAACCACTCATCTACTATGGCTATTACTAGGAAGAGTATAAACCCCTAACATTTGTTCTCTGGAAATGATTCTGTGAATTTGGCTGCAGTTTTAAACTTTAACAGTAAATGTCTTGATGGTGACAATCCCTCAATTATCAAAGCGGCTGGTGACTGCGGCGTCGCGGAAGATATTCTCCCCTCTGAGCACTAATCCCTGACCAGGGTAACTGTTTGTGTTGGGTAGGGGCTCATCTTCAGCGGACATCAACTGAAATGATATTCACAGCACATATTTGAGGACGATAAAAGGTACGAATCGTTCTAGCAGTTAAAATGTACATCAGACCGCATGCAGGTCAAAGTTGCCAGTCCTATATAATCTGGTTTGCCCATGACAGGTCAAGGTTCAACTCCTGGATGGCTCTACACTCTGTTTACCGTGAATGGTACTTACTTTCAGATTTTACTTTATTGCCCTATCTTACAAGCTACTTTATTGCAAACAAAGTGTACATCTCTTAACACACTCCTTCCATGTGAATTTGGGTACATTTTCTTTAAATTCAAACTTCCTTGTCCCCACCCCAAAAAATAAATAAACAGTCTGATCAAATAGCAATACACGCACACAAAATATTATTAAAAAAATAGTAGTTCATATATCATCATAGTAGGTGTCCAGGCAGTCTAGGGGTAAGGTGTCGGACTTCTGTGTTGGGATCCGGGGTTCAATCCTTGGTCCCGGCACAGATTTATCTGATTACCAAACCCTTCCTTCACCTCTGACTAGACATGTATTAATCACAACTTGTGAATGTGAGGAATGCCAGGCCTCCACCGTGGTTCGGATTCCACGTTAAACTGTAGGTCCTCCATTTCATCTCGCAATTACCCTGCCATTACACATTAGTGTAAGTGCGTATAACCCAAATGGATAGTAAGACACGGTAATAATAATAATAATAATAATAATATATCATCATAGAATATTTACCAATCTAGCGGTCTATTGGTACACTCATTGAACACACTCAAGAGTACAACTATTGTGTCAATTCATTTCCTGGATCAAGTTATTAAAAATAAACACACAGAAGAACAGTATTGAGATTAATTAGCTTTCATGAATAATAGCTTAGTGAAAAGTCAGATTCAAATAGTTTTAAAATTTATTATTTTATTTGAACAAAATTATTATAAAAAACCCAAAATATAGTCAATTTTATCACCCCAAAATGACGAAAGAAATGAGTAGTGTAATTGTACCTGTATGAGGAACATCCGCCTGACCCTGTCTGTTGTGTTGAGGTAGCTGCCATGAATGAGGAGGTAGGAGAAGATGAGGACATCACCTCTCTTTGCTCTCACTGGTGTGGCTCCCAACAGAGGGTACTTGTCCTGGAACAAACCTTTTATATCGTGTGATACTGCAAATATGTCACTCCTAGCAACTTTGAAGTAAGTGCGAGAAAAATATGTTCTGCAGTACAGAAGCTGTGGAGGTTCTTTCCGTGTTCCGATGAGATGAGGTGATATGGTGATAGTGAGTAGGAGGGTGTGGAACCAGTGGAAACTCTCAACCTCAGCCATGTATCAAACCCAGGACCCTGAGGTTGAAAGCCGGTAGTAAATAGATATTTTATCAAAGTGTGGATGGTACAGCAACAAACATAAAAATTATCCAAACTAGCTCAAGCTGGAATATTATTTATTAATATGAAAGGAATGTAAACAAAACCATCTAATCAGGTACAAATTAATGTAACTTTTGCTCCTGAACTTCTTGAGCTTCCCTCACCTGGTCAATGCAATGATAGTGCATCCCTTTCTCCAACACGCCCTTGTCCTCAAGGGGTCCCAACTTGTGTGAGCCAGGGTACACAGCCAGACCACCGTTCTCTGGTGTCGTATCGTCCATGTGGATGAACACAGCCACCATCGAGTGGTTCTTGAAGGGAAAGTAGTGATAGTCCTGCAGATAAACCTTACTATATAATTACAATACATAGCACAGTAATTTTCTGCTTATTTGATTGGTTGTTTGGATCAGGGATTTCCATGGTCGCCACCGGCCGATTCTAAAACTAAACATAATTGGCAGACAGCATGCCTCACACATACTGTAGTTTTCGGCTTATGGAAATATGCTGTGTTTATTTTTATTAAGAAACCTATATATTAATATTTCATATATTGTATATTATATATAGGCTAGTTGAAAAATTACTCCTGGACATGAGACTCGAACCAGGCACCTCCATGCCCAAGGGTCATTTTTAAACTATATTAAACACACCCTTGTGAATAATTAATTAATTAATTTAGTACCACGTCTTACTACCCATTCAGGTTATTCACTTATGTACTAATTACTCTAATGGATTAGGAATTGGGAAGGTTATATTTAGAGGAAATGAACCCGCATTTGTGTCGAGGGAGATTGGAAAACTGTTTAGGAAAAACCAACCCCAGTTCACCTGACCGAGATTCGAACCTCGATCTCCCCGTTCTCGGCACTCTGGCTCTACATGAAACTAGCACGTTAGCCAATTATGCCACCGAGGTGGGTCCCATGTGAATGGTTGTCTACATTACCAAAGATTATTGCTGCCTATATATGTAAGCACAAACTATTATCACAATTGCANCGATGTTTGTGGGTTCAAATCCAGCCAGGGTCAACAAATCTTTTTTGAGCGATAAAATCCGAAGCATAACTTCCTTCAGAGAGGAAGTAAAGCTGTTGGTCCATGTAATGGTTGTAGATTGTAAAAGAACCCTAGAAGGTATGTGAAAATACCCTTCCCGAAAAAATTGATAGGCACGCGTGCTCATATAAATTCTTGTGTGCTGATATAATCAGTCTTTTCAGAAAGTGCACATTAAATGCTCATGATAAATAAAAAATATACAATCACAATTGGTAGCTTGGACTACTTTCAAACATCAATCATTTACACTACAACTTCTTTCTCTCGATTATATGTTATATAAAACATAAAAACGATCACAAGCCGCTAAAGACCCTTGGGATCACACCTTGGGGCTTAATATATGTAATTATGTATATAGCAAATATATTAGAGAGTACATTATAGAGAGTGAGTGCAGTTTATATCGGTACATGACTTACAAATTTAACCAAGATAGAACAATGGCTTCTAAATACACACCCAGCCCTATTTATAGATTACAGGATAACATAGACCCACAAACATTTTTTCAGAGAACTTACAAATGAGATTCAAACTAAGTACTAATCTCATGGACACGGGCTCGAGCACCTCTCCATCCATCCATGAAAAAATGTGTTTCTTATTGGTTCCTCTAAACTTTCCAATGCCAAGCGGATTGCCAAGAAGTACCTGATGCATAACAAATGGCGCCCCCTTCTCCGGGGGCTTGAGGTGAGCCTTGGTGTGGTGTAGGAGGATGTTGGGTGTACCCATGATGTCTTCTAGCGCATCCAGAAGCCTTTCATTATTCAGGACCTTGGTGAACACCGCTGAGTGAAACTGGAGGTTGTGGATTGATAGAACCTGGTCGAATAGATATTATTTAGTTGTGTGCGTAATGTTATGACAGAATCTAAACCTTCGCATTGTATGTATCGGAAATAAATTATGAAATGGTTTTTATCATATAATTGTAGGGTTGATAAACACCTGAAAAATGAGAAAAGATCTAAAAAAAGATATGGAATTTGATGTGACAACGATAAGCTAAGGACTTTTTTTTAAACATAATTGTAACTTTCATATATTTTTGGGACGATTTTTGAAATATTATGTTGAGAGCCTAACCCAGTGTAAAATACTAGTTATATCTACAATGCCCTTTTATTATTATTACTTTTTTTTTACAAAAGTGTGAGGTTACATTTAAAGGTGTGTGACTGAGGCTCAGTGTTTTGCGTTAAAGAAATAAATTCCTTTGTTAGTCGTGTGGTGATTTAATCATTAGGTTAAGAAAGTTGCACATTAGAAACCCCAAATTAAATAAATACGAATTCTAGTTTTACAAAGAAAAATAATACAAATTTTTAAAATATTCTATATGTTAAGGAAAAAATGGGGTAAAGGGCTGCATTACAAAGTATGTATCTGGCAACACTTCCAAAAACTTCATGCCTTGTTAGTATTTTGTCCGAGATTTGTTTGGTAAAGTAGAGGGACCTTAGCACTGCACGGTCATGATACTCACAGATACTGGCGCACCACCAGTTTCTTTCTTCATGAGATCCCCCTTCCATGTTGCCTCCAAACTCTGAGACTTCTTGCGGTCAAACACTCTGTCGTACTCCCGAGACATGTTTTCCATCTCATTGTCCGAGAAGATGTTGTCGAGCTTGATGAACCCATTCTCTTGGTAGAAGTATTTCTGCTCCTTTGTCAACATCTCATTGGTCGATATTCACTCTAAAAATTAATAAATAAACAATACACTTTCTTTTTAGTTCATATTAGATAATTAATGTAAATGTCAGAGTTTTTGTTCTTATTTGTAGGAATATGATTTACCAGCTGATAAAGTCCCTACATATTTGTTAATGAAAACACATTCACAATTTTAATTTACATGTTTTACAAATTTGCTAAGTGTGTGTGTGTGTGTGTGTGTGTGTGTGTATTCATATGTTTTGTTTACTCATTTAAATAGTGGCGCTCAATTCTTGAAATTAAACTAAACTTTGATTTCATCCTGCTAGAGCTAATCAATACTGTTAAATAATTTGATATCTTTATATAACAATTAATTAAACATTTTATAAAATCATTCTAGTGGTTTTTTTCAAAGTTATGTCTTGCTTGTTACAAAAGTAGTTGTCACCTCTTAAATAATAAATATAAGTATATCATTTGTTAGATAGCAACATTTGAATATTAACAGAATTTGAAGTCATACGTTTCAAAGAATAGACTTCAGACACAGAACGCTTATGTAATTATCACCCCGTTAGGGGTGACAAGATGGGACATAGGTCACACGTTACATGCAGATATCGTCAAGATGATCAGGCTCACTGCATAATTGAAGCAAGTCCAAGTATCAAGCTTGTAACTAAATCAAGAGAAATATAATTTGTGTATAGAAAATGACATATTGGCTCTTTCAGGAGAAAGTTTGTATACTAAGTGATTGGGTTTGATTCCTGGTCAAATACAAATATTTATTAATATTTAGAAAAAATAAAATTAAATTCTCATTATTTCACTTCATATATACTCGTTATTAGTAACTCTTCTATTAGTTTCCTTAATAACATGATTTGGGATACTCAAGCACATAATTTAAATTTCTGGTAAATATGATGTTTCATAATTATTTATTTTTTCAACAGTATAATTTATTAACCTTCATTAATTTTATGTCATACCACATTGGCTGGCGCATTGTGTCTTAACCATAAATTACATTCGGTGTGTTATTTCTGTCTCATCAGACTTGAGGATGATGCTGATGATGCATCGAAACATGTCGTCAAAATAATTGTGCAGCATTTGCAGCCAGGAACAGGAAACTATAGCTAAGAAATAAATTCAATTGTTATTTTTCAAATTTAATAACATATTTCTATCAATTCTCAAGAATAATATATTAATATTCAATATACACTTGGTCACATCATCCTTTGATTTTACAACCTAGTTTTAAGTGTAATTATCACTCAAATGTCTATTATTTTAAAATGTACCTAATTTTTAGATGGTTGTTATAACTTCTAACACATTCTTAATTAAATTGTAACATAACTTGTAATTAATACTACCAAATCTTTTACAAATAACTTTTAACTATTGCGCATATACATTATGTCTACATTACATATTTATGTTCTTTCATGTCAATCTAATAAAACTTGTACAACTTAAATTCACTTAAAATTGAATTTTATTTTTTCTAAATATTCTTAAACATTCCTTACTAAGCAATTCTAATATTAAAAAAAATATGTATTACCTCTAAATTAGGTTTGTTCTATTTGACTAGGGTCTGATTTTTCTTAAAGTGGCTTTTAACTGATGATTTTTTTAAGGGTGAGCTTCAGCAGATGAGTTTTAAATAAACTCATCTGCTGAAGCTCACCCTTAAAAAAATCATCAGCTTTATCTGATGTGATTAATTTTAACATTTAAAATTAAAAGATACCTACTTTGAAAGATATTTAAAAAACTGACAACTCACATCATTACAGTATTATTCTAGTTATAAAGTGGTTTAGAGATATTCCTAGTCTTTGATATAATAATAGAATATTACTAAGTTTTACTATTTTCTTTCATTTCTCGGTGTTTTCTTTACTTTGAATTGTTTTGTTTCATTTTTATAAAGTATTTCTAAAACTTCACAATATTCCAAACACTTATAGTTGGTACAATTTCCTTAGTTTATTTACAGAAATATCGAGAATAGTACGTTGGGGTGTAGCTCACTAAGCTATCATGTTCAAGCATTAAATCTGTGTGAATATAATATATTAAAACAATTGACTCAATATATTGATTTTTATTATATTTTATTTTCATAATGAGTATGTTTTAAACAAAGAAATAAGCAAACTAACCTAGTATAGCACAATAGCCTTGACCTCAACACAGTGTTTCCATTGTGAGTGGAAACACGTTCACATATGAAAACTTGTTTTAAGCACCTTCATAATTTAAAAATGACACCTGGACATGGGAAACGAACCCGACACCTTCGCGCCAATGTTATACCACTGAGCTATCCATGGATAGTACTGTGCTCAGGGTCGTTCAGGAGCATTGGTGCACCAAACCAAAGGTCTCGGGTTCAATTTCCAAAACCAGGTGTCATTTTTCAATTTATTAGATTATGATTGAGATATGGCCCATTTCCCTAACTATAATCATTCATCCCCAAGCCTCGACTTACATATATACTTAATTGTACAGCAATGCTTTCCTCCACCTTCACAATGGATTAAATCAGAGTTGTGTTGATCTAACAACCTTCTGCTTGTTTGTACAAATGGAGGAGAGAGAGTGTGTTGAGGAATAATAAATAGCTCCTCCTCGCAGGTAGTTCAACGGGGAAACTCAATATGATGTAACCTACCTTCTTCCCCTCATGAGAATAATATTTTATACTGTATAAAATAAACCCTTGAGGCACAAAGCATAATCCACAGGTATGGACAACTATCGAGTGTTGCACTGACCAGATGGGAACCAAGAGCCTGTCTAGACAATATTTGGGAGAACAGGTGTCAGCACGCTGCTGCCATCCACGCTGCTGATTGCTTTACATGCTCCAACTATTACTCTGCACATTGTGTTGGATACCGTTAACCACACCCACACGGTCTAAGGCATCACTCTCAGTAGACTATTTTTTCTGGTGACCAGTAGTCTGAGGTTCAACTCCTAACCAGGTTTTTTTTTTCTTAAGTGGTTTACCCCTTTCCCCTCATACAAATGATAGTACATTTACTCTAAATTCTAACGTATTCATCCCTACTGCTTTACTGTATGTTAGTCTTTATAGTTTGTGTTGAATTGAGCCGGGCCCATTTCAAACTATCGAAAACTCAAATTAAATAGAATTGCAAAAAAAAAGTTACATGTTTTTATATGTAAAATGACTTAATATATATTTTTAAATTACATAATCCAAAAATACTTAGTAAATATAGACATACATAGTTAAGTACTAAAGTGTTTTCTGTTTTATTTTACCGAGTAACTACAAACTGTTCATCCTATGTAAAAGGATGTACACCAATCTATACAGTACCTGAATTAATCATCGAGTCTCTACTGCATACGAATAGCCTCACCGGCTAGTAAGATGTGGTACATGTACAATCTGAGCAAATATGGCATCTTTGTTTCTAATACATATTGTATTTTAACTTTTGTTTTAAAAAGTCTCTATTTTCCAATAAATTCATGTTGGACTTATGTAATTTGTACTGCATGCTCTTCACATTCTACTTATCTTCAGAGGTCATTCCAGAGAGGTCATCATTGTTGCTCCCTTTGACCTATAACTTTCAAGGTCAGCTGCAGTAAGTAAATATAATAATTGTTCATTATGGAAAGTACCTACTCATTATTACTAATATTTTAGTCCAATCTAGCATGCATCAGTGGGCACATAGACTAAGGTGTAATCCTCATCTGTTCTAATTTACCAGAGGTCAGGGATCAAATCTTGGCTAGGTGTAATGTGGTTGTGGTGGGGGCTTTTTCTTAAATTATTGACCACTCTCCTTCCACACAAATTAGTGTACATTTCCTACTTTCCTCATTCTTAGCTCATTAGTGTGGATATTCTAGAATCCCAAATGGTTATTAAGACTCAATGCACAATTAAAAAAATGTTTAATTTGTGTATCTTGGACTTTCTATTTAGAACCTGGTCATCATATTCAGGATTAATTTTAGTGCATTTCCTCTTGACTAAACCTCTCATCCTTATCCCCTTTGATTAAAACATCTCTTTGGAGGGCCCCCTACCTATAGCCCCAAAGACGTGTATTAATCACAACTTGTGAATGTGAGGAATGCCAGGCCTCCACCGTGGTTCGGATTCCACGTTAAACTGTAGGTCCTCCATTTCATCTCACAATCACCTTACCATTTCACATTAGCGTAAGTGCATACAACCCAAACAGGTAGTAAGACGCGGGGCTAATAATAAT
>CABFWB010002034.1:22702-78348 GCA_902151455.1 Timema bartmani | reverse complement strand
CTCTCAGTCAACCAGTATTCCAACAGTTATCCCCTGAAGAACTCTCAGTCAACCAGTATTCCAACAGTTATACCCTAAAGATCTCTCAATCAACCAGTATTCCAACAGTTATCCCCTGAAGAACTCTCAGTCAACCAGTATTCCAACAGTTATACCCTAAAGATCTCTCAATCAACTAGTATTCCAACAGTTATTCACTGAAGACCCCCAATCAGTCTGTATTCCAACAGATACCCCCTTGGGACCTCAGTGCTGGCAGAAATACAAATAATCTATGTATTATTGAGTTGGATGTTTACCTGGTGCATCAGGTAGGGGGCCCCCTTTTCTGGGGGCTTAAGATGAGCTTTTGTGTGGTGTAGGAGTATGTTGGGTGTATCCATGACGTCTTCAAGGGCATCTAATAGGTTCTTATTATTGACGACATCGTTGAACACTCCTGAGTGGAACTGCAGGTTGTGAATTGACTTTACCTGGAACAAGAGTTGGCTTAGTGTTAACGAGCTTGGTTATGACCCAGCAGACCAAGGGTTGGATCCTGACAAGGTGATCTGGGTGTGGTTTTATTTTATTATAAAAATAAAGTATTAAAATCATGATAATGATTATGATGGGGCATAGGGCATGGCTTTTTTTCAGTGTAGGTACCCTAAATATACATGGTCATTCCTCAAGGAAAAATCATAATAGCTCTGAAGTTAAGGGTAGTTTAATGATTATTAATTTTTAGAAACTTTTGTAAAAGGCTAATGATTTTGTTCAAAATAGGTATCTTGAGAGTCTCTTAAATTATAAATAACTTTATACTTGTTTTTAAGAAAAAAATTCATCTAAGGATAGTTTACAAAAGATCGAATTTTTAATTTGTTTTCCAAACTAAAATATAGTGAAGTACCTATGTACAATTTGTGAAATACCAAATTTTTCCATCGTTGGTTTTCCATCCTCACTGATTGTGAATATTAATGTATCTTATTAAAATCCCGCCTCATCCTAGGTGGTATAGTACCCACAACACACAGTGACAATGGACAATACACTACTCAGACCCAAGCTAGACTCACTGTGGTTGGTTTGTTGTTGGCCAGCTCTTCCATCTCTTTTCCGAGCCATTTGGACTCTAGTTGGTTCCCAAATGTGTTGAGCTTGTTCTCAAACAAGTAGGTGTACTCCTTGTCGAATCTGTCGAACTCCTCATTGGTGAACACGTCACCGAATTTGACAAATCCGTTTTCTTTGTAGAACTCCACCTGTTCTTTGGATAGAAATCTAAAACAAGAGGATACAACTTTTACTGCTGCATTCATATTCTTCAAATGATTTAAATGTCTTAACAGACTTGGTTGTAGCTGATATGCACTTTATAAACTAAACAGAGGGTGAAACTTACAGACCAAATCAATCCAAGGCACCGGTACATACCTAGCTTTGCTGGTAACAACTTAGTTTTTATCTTCACAACTTAACAAAACTAAGGTTTGGTTCAGATCATGTGCTGCACAAAAGTCTGGACTCATGGCATCGAACTCACACTATCACGTTGAGTCAAAAGTCTTAGGGTCGATTCCCATGTCTGTATGATTTATTTAAACTTGGATTTGATCCACATCGATAGGAACTAGAGGTCAAATTAATCTAGTTTGGTTTGCTGCTGACAAGGTCTGGGTTTGAATCCTGGCCAGATATATTGAAGTTGGTTTTACCAATTTTTCTCCATGCAAATGTAGGTACACTTCCTCTAAACTCTGCCTTTATAATCCCTACCTCTCTAATTTAATTAAAATTGGATATTCCGGTGAATTTAAAAAAAAATTGACAACCTGAGCACAAGAATAGAACCTGATTGGCTACCAGAATTAGACTCGATGAAACTGGTGAAAATGGTGCTGGCTATAAGATGAACCAGGGTGGCTCATTGCTAAGAACATTGGTTTAAAATAGCCTAGGTTTGATTCCCATATCCAGAAAGTCATTTTTCACTTTAATCTATTTTGATTTTTTTATCTGAACTAATTCTTTGGACAGCCATCATATATCGGTCTGCATTACATAATATGAATTAAATTACGATAAATATAGTTGAAAAATGATACCTGGACACAGGAATTGAACCAAGAATCTTGTGTCTACGTGTAATTTTTCCAACTTTATTTAGTTTAGTTGAAATATGTTTCAGGAAATGGATCTGTATATGTAACCAAAGTTAATTTCCCCCTTAAAAAATATAAATATTTGTTCCTTTTAACTAATCATTTGTAATTTTTTTTAGCATCACATCTTACTACCCATTTGGGTTATATGCTTAAGTACTAATTATGCTAATGAGTTAGGGTTTAGGAAGGTTGGATTCATAGGTGTACCCGCATTTACCTGGAGATAGAATGGGAAACCATTTGGGGAAAAAAACACCTCAATACACCTGTGCAGGATCGAACCATGATCCTCCCATCATCGTTAATCTAGTCTATTGCAAAAGTAGTGTCTTAGACCATGCGGCAAACTAAGTGAGTAATTTGTTGTTAAAATGTGTTAAGATACAGTTAAAGAAAATGAGTCGAGCAATGTCCAACCATAAAGTAAAAAAGTTGAATAATCCAAAATAACTTACTTCGGCATTTTGTTGGCTTGTGAGCTTCTTGGGTAGATCTGAAGAACTTAATTGTGTTTGAAACTCTTCCAGGAGTCTATTTTATAGACTATCTCTCAGCTTGCTATCATATTTGTTTGACCTCAAGATTTTGATACTAACGCAACCAAGATTGTCGGACGCAGACACGACTAATGGAAAATTTTATTGCCACACTCAGTGTTTGCACTTATTGACCTCCCCAACAAGACATTAAACCACTCTGGGACTTATCAGGGACACAGACAAAGTAATAAAAAAATACTCACAATTACTGTTGACACAAGTAAATTAGTTCTTTATAACAAGATGTTTACTTTTGGTTTCATGGGATAGCCATGACTATCTCTCTGTGCATGTCACCAATGTAACTTTTGGGCTAGTATCCATATCCTGACAAAAACCTGAAACATGGTACCCACCAGAACACCTAAATATTCCTTTGCATTGGTTCTGTTAGGACTCCTTTGAGTGGGGGTTCTTAATAAATAAGATTGTCTTAAATATATATTTTTTTATCACAAACATATTATTCTTGTAACAAACCCACGTTATGATTCCGTAGTTTGACAATCAATCGGCCTTATATGAGTTTAATAGGCCCTCTATTGCAATTTATCCAGCCTCAGTGACCAAATGGTCAAAGGCATCACTCTCTTGTTATACTGGCCTGCTGATGATGGGGAGATCAAGGTTCGAATCCCGATCGGATCTACAGAGGGTGGTTTTCCCTAAATGATTTCCTGCTCTCCTTTCAAGTAAATGCAGGTGGATTACCTCTAAAATGCTTCCTTCCTCACCCCTACACCCATAAGAGTAAATTATCATACATGTTTACAACCTGAACAGGCAGTAAGATGCAGTGATAAAAATATATTACAATTTAACCTCGTTTTTCAATGGTGGGAATTAAACTCCAGTCAACAAGTCTAACCTTTATTTTTCAAGGTTATCTTATTGCTGAGAGAAATTTAAATTATTAAAATATTTTCAACATATGCCTAACCTAAAACTTATTTGGTTTAGTCAAGATTGAGGAGTCTCCCTTCCTAAGAGGTCGTCCATAAACCATGTGACGCTTTTTTCTTACCTTTTTAGCCCCCACATCCCCCCATGTAACACCATGTAGACATTTAGCCTAGCTCCCCCCTCCACCCCGCCCCACCTGCGTGTTACGTAGTTTTTCTCAACAAGAATAAATGTCATTATTTCATAGTAGGGAAGTTTTGTGATACTAAAGGAGGGATTCAGAATTAATACTTCTTAAAATCTATTTTAACTCCTGAACATAAATGATTTCAGAGAGTTTTATTATTTATGTATAGCTACACATACAAACAGATAAGACAGACAAGTACAAACATAAATACGTCGAGTTCAAATTCCTCAGGTTCATGAGGAAAAACCTCTGCTATATTTATGTTATGGAGGTCAGGTTTGCGATCTGAGTAAGAGCAAGACGCCGCGGCACTACTATGTGCTGACTAAGATGGCCCTTTTCTATAGTAGCGCTACATGATGAGGTAAAGTGCCAACATCCGATGCTTGACGCTGAGGGAAGATATCTTTTTTAATATTGTGCATTTTTTTGATAGTCATATTATCATCATATAGAGAGCTATTTAAACAATTCTAAGTATACAACTATTCTAATTTATTATTGGATTAATCTACAACTTTACTTTAATTAACTTATCAATACCTAGACTTACGTTTCGTTCCAACATTGATCCTGGATCTTGGCTTCACTCCCAAAAGGACTAGATGGCCAACGAAGCAGAGATTGGGGTTCGAACACCTGTCGGGTGTACTCAGAGTGGCTTTTCCTAAATGGTTTTATAATATCTCTCCACGTTAATGAGGATAGATTACCTCTACAACTCTGCCTTCCTCATTTCTACTCCATTATATAAATATAATAAAAAATAATTAGAATAACTACAATTTGACTATACCACCCTACAAAATGTATACTAAAAAGGTGGAATTTTAAAGAAAATCTACCAGCAATTGTATGGAGGGAGGACGGGAAACCACTTAGGAAAAGCAACTCTCAGTAGACCTGACTGGTATTCGAACTCCACATCCCCAACATTGTCTAGTCTACTGAGAGAATGACTATTTAGACAATGCAGCCACCATAGCGTGTGTATAATAGTTGCATTTATATACATACACACATCAGAATGGAAAAGGTATCGTCTTAAATACACCTACTTTTTGAAAATAATGATATTTGAAGCTCTACTTTTCATAACACGCTCCTAGTATGAAGAATAACACTATTGATGGACTCCTCAAACTTGCCTTGAGATAAATTCTGTACTTTTGCTTCTTTCCATTTCACTACAACATATTTTTTTTCTGAGTATTGCTTTTTATACTCAAACAATGAACAAGTCTCTTCTTTTTGAAGAAATAATTGTTTGTTTTTATACAACACAAGCAATTATTCTAGGCCTATGTAAAAGAATGTGCAGTAGGAATCTAAATTATACTTAAACTCAACTATACTTACTTATAAATTAAGGCCGCTTCAACTGCTATCCAACTAAAAAAATGTGAGGGGGTCAATAGATTGGACAAATTCAAACAAGTGCAGTGAGTATAAACATGTCATTTTCATGCGCATGAAAATATTCATTTTCGAATGTGCTTGGCGTCCACAGTCTCGGGGAGATAATGCCACCTAGAAGTGCATTCGAAATATTGATAAACAAAAAGTAGGTGCTAAACTTGCATTCTCAACTTCACAGATACTTGGAAGCTATCTATAAGTATGTTTATCAAAGGTGAAAACATGAACAATATTATTATTTTTGGAATTAGAATTTGAGTACATACAAGATCTGTGTTACGTAACACTTTGATGTACCCTACCCTCCCCCCATGTAACAGCATGTAGACATTAGAGCTCCCCCACCCTCAAAGAATTATGTGTTTTATGGGCGACCCCTAAAACAGGTTTGGTGACACTACTGTTCCTTCAACAAAACATTTTAGCACCAGTGTTGTTTAGGGTTAAAATTAATTATTACAAGCATGTCTAGTGCTATAAACATATTATAAAGTGTGTAATTACACTTACCAAGGCTAGCAGTGAAGGCCTAACAATTCTTAAAAAACAAACTTGAAACTGGTATAGTAAACTATTGAAATCCAAAGAAAGGATGTCCAAAGTTAGTTATAAGCTTAGAAAAATTGCTTTGATCCCATTTCAATGACACTTCACTCCTTTAAAGCATCGTTTATTTATGGTGCTTATTTTGTCCTCGAGTCTATTTAAACTGATCAAAAAAGAAAGAAAAAAACTACATAAAAATAAAAGCCTGAAATCAAGAAACAGGTTTTTGAAAGTGGGTTTGAGTAAAGTTGAAACATTGAAAAAATAGATAGTTTCAATCGATTTGGGCCGCATTCGATAGTCAAAATATCATGAAAAGAACCTTTTAGAAAATATAAAAAATAAATACAGTACAGTATAAGTAACAATGATGAAATATCACTTTATTCACATAACATCTGTCAAAATTAAAACCATCTATCTAAATCAACCCCTGCAGAACAGATTACTTAGTATATAAATACATCAAAGTATTTTTTTTGTGTGTGTATCTTACTACCCATTCAGGCACTATGCATTTAATTACACTAATGAGATAGTGTAGGAAGGTAGAGTTTATAGGAAATTAATCTGCATTTGCACGGAGGAAAAGTAAAAGACCACTCTAAGTGCACCAGTCTAGATTCAACCCCTGGCCTTTTCATCCCTGTCAAGCCAGATTAGATGAGCCTGACATTTAGTTAGCTTGCTCTCTGATACAGATAGAGCTGTGATATATGTGGTAGTTGTTGTTTTTTGTCAATACCATACAACATTCTCTGTTGTTCTTTGGTGCATTCACACTATAAACAATCTGACTGCTCATGTCAAAGGTCACTACAGATAAATCTAGTTCTTTCAACATTAAAGTTCATCACTAGCTATCACTACAGGCTATTTTTACCAATTATTATGT
This sequence comes from Timema bartmani, assembly GCA_902151455.1. NCBI lineage: Eukaryota > Metazoa > Arthropoda > Insecta > Phasmatodea > Timematidae > Timema > Timema bartmani. The sequence continues at coordinate 71,703 of CABFWB010002034.1, read as the reverse complement.
AACCCATGCACAGACACATATTGGGAGTGCTTTAGTTTTGTAAGATGGTAACAGTTTGGACACCTGTAGTTGTGTGGAGGGGTAGGGTAAAGTACAGTGACAAATCACATGTGAAAAGCTCCCTCCAATTCAGCTATCTGAGATTCAAACCCCAAACTTCCTGTCATCCACAATCCAGTCTATTCCAAGCATGACGCCTTAGACCACGCGGCTACTAATACAGGTCTATTTCCTGGACTGGTTATTGGTGACTTAACTAATACAATTTGGTGGAACAGGTTGAAGGTGAATTTTAATTAATTCACTTGGAGAGAGAATGGTAAACTGAGTAGCTTCAGTTGGGGATGTTGGTCAGGCCTACTATAAGCGTGATGTTGTGTTTCCCCGTATCTTGTGTTTCGAGAAATAAAATAGGGAGAAGACAGAACAAACAAATCGAGCATTTTTTTTAAAACAATGGCAGACATTTATGCTTGAGTGATGAAGTTTTATGTAAAGAGTGTGTTATTTCTATAATTATTGCAAATATAACAAAATCTGGTATAGCAAACTTAATTATGACTCAAGTTTGTAAACTAAAATACAAAGGTGCTGGCCAAGGGTCTGTATCCAATAAATAGAACTTTTCTGTTTTACGAATTAATATCTTTATTTTACCTACAAAAACCAAATTTCAAGTTTGAGTCTGATCTTAGAAAACATGCTAATCATAGGTTATATAATTCACTACATTCATTCTTATGTTACAAAAGAAAATTAAATAGAAACTAAATGTTGACATTTTTTATAACACATTCAGTAAAGTGGCAAATTAATTATATGGGCTCTGGTTGTTAAGTTTTTACAAAAAATTATGTGGGGCTAAGCTCTAAAACAATTTCCAACTCAAAATTAAAAATTTAAACTGTTTTCATTTATTTATTAATCTCGAATCCTATATTTTCTTGAATTTTGGAATCCCAAATATCCTTAAGGATTTGAGGTTCCTATCCTTACTAATAGAGATCAAAGTAGGTCCAATTCTGTAAACTTAACAGAAAATTTGTATATTATATTACATAGCATGTTTTGTTTTTCTGTTAAGTTTGCAGACTTTGTCCTATAATTTTTGATTAAAATTCTTTATGGCAATATAGTTGTGTCAAAGTTCTCACTAGCATTTACAAACCAGGTTTTACAAATTTAAATGACTTGAAACTTTATTGAATCTATTTCTGTTTAACGTGAACAAAAGTTTTTATCTCTTAAAAGAAGCCAATTTTAAGGTAAACAGAAACCACAATTCCAAGAGCTCATCTCACTCCACGGTTAACACCTAGCTTAGGTATACTCCATTCACGGTAGGAATTACTCTCTGAAAGGTCTTTTTTCCTACCAATAACCTACTATATAATATCTTTCTGGTAGGGAAAAAGGCCTTTTAGAAAACAATTCCTATGCTGAACAGATTATAGGTTTTACAGCTTGAACCTGATGTTGCACTTGAAGAAAATCAATCATCCCCTGACCTATGCTTGTTTCTTTTTATATGTTTCCATCCATCTTTCCTTACTTTCTTCCAAATATAACAAAACACTTCATAAAGTGAAAAGAGGTTTTCCTTTAATCAATATACTAAAATGGTATCACTGTTGACAGCAAAATAAAAAGTGTGTTTTTTTTTACAAATTTCTTCCTACCAAAATACTACTATAGCTGCACTTATTTTATACAAATTGTGGTTATAATGGCCTTATTATACATTGTACAGCCGAGCTGTGTCACATTTGAAATGCTCATGTGAATGTAATTACAACACAGGCTCTATATTAGTTTGATATTGCCACAATTACCGATTTTATTTAAATTATAAAAACATCATTTCAATTACAAATACATCATTATCGGTGGACTTGCAGGCTAAGATGTCAACCTCATCTGACCTTGTATCCAGTGGCAGGGAGATGAGAGTTCAAGTCATGACCAGGTTTGTTTCCACACAAATTCATGTGCATTTCCTCTAAACTCTACTCCATTATTGTTACTATGTTGACAGCTCTGAAAGGTAGTAAGATAAGGTGCACAAAGAAAAGGTTACAAACACAGTCTCAGTGTGCTAAGAGTCGCCTTGTGGTTGTTATTCAAACAATATCTGGCAAATATGATACCTTCATTCATGTTCAGGGCACCGCGAAATTTGTGCCCAAGTCAAGAAGTGTTTGAAAAAAACATATTAATACTACTGATGGCTGTTTGACACTATTTTCAATACTTAGAGACCCTGATTTGTGGTAAATAAAACCACTGGATTTCGTTAAATAAAAAGTTGGATTTCGGTATAAAAAGTCGGTAAATAAAAGGGTAAAACCATGATTTTCGGTAAATAAAATCGGTAAATAAAATTACTTGATTTCGTTAAATAAAAAGTTGAATTTCGGTAAATAAAAGGTAAGACCCTGATTTTCGGTATAAAAAGTCTCAAGAGGTTTTTTTAAGGTAATGGTAATCAATTAACACAAACAGCTTAGAAAGTACTTGCGCTGAATTATTTTATAAGACAAAAATGTTCATACTTTTTTTCAACATACTTCACGTCAATCACCAAAGTACAAAGACAACATTGTTTCCAAATTTTCGATTTTCAAGCTAGGGCGCTTGTCTGACATAATATTGGAATATGCTGAAAATACACGTTCACTGTAAACAGTATTATTTTTATTGTTTGTCCAAGTCTTGGAATGGTTTCCGATGTCAGCAATGTTTTTTTATTTATTTGCGTTTAAATAGAAAAAATGACCATAATTCGCGTTTAAATGGACAAATCAACAATTTCGCGAATAGATTTTATTTCGTTTTATTTCGCGTTAATATTTTCACTCAAAAATGCCACAATGATGTTTAATTATGTTTTTATGGCAATTTTAATGTGCTAAGTAAAAGTTCGTAAAAACACAACTCGCGAAGCCTCGCGAAATATCGGTGTCTCTATCAATACTCTGTTATAGGATGTAACTGAGTACAACACAAAATATGTCAAGTGATGTTTAGCATTTCTATGACACATCAGCTCCAGAATGAACACTATACTTTGCATTATATTAAAGTTCACTTTGATTCTAATATTTTAATCAAACAATATAAAACTATTTTTATTTTGGTAGGATGAGTTTTAATACCCATTTGAGTTATCCACATATTTACTAGTTACACTAAGTTTGAAGGTCGAATTTAGAGGAAATGTCCCCACATTTTTAGCATGGCACTTAGTATGAATGCTTAAAACTGTCTGATCAGAGGCTAAAAGTATTACTAAATTATTCAGACAAGGTAAGATTTCAGTTTTCAAATTTGATCTTAGATTGAAACGTGATGTATGGACTCCCAGCCACATGGAAAAGAGACTGTAAAGATTAGTGCAAATACTTGATTCATATAGTAATATAAGAGCCTCTTTTGAAAATAATGTATTCCTAGAATTTAATAATTAACAACAGCCAATAAAAGTAAATTATACTACTTTGGTATACACCCATTTTTTCAAACAGTAATAATACAACTTAAAACTAAATTCACTTAAACACACCAGAGTTGACATTTCTGCTCTAATATTTCTTACAAATTAACATAAATATTAGTAGTTGAGCAAAAGCTACTGAATTTTCAGGCTCATAAGTTGTAATTTTTTTTTCAACTCACCTTATAGAGCTTTGAATCTAATCGTCTTAAAGTTATCCAAACTGTAAAGGTTGTACACAAGTCTAGCGTAAAACCAGATTGACGTCCTGGATGTAATGACAGACAGTTGAGCAGTATATATAAAAAACCAACACAAACACTACATATTTGACACAAGAAGCCATAGTCTGTTGTTAGCAGACAGGACTTGACAAGTGACGGTTTCAGAAGTTGTTAAGTTGGTTATCATGCCTCATAGTCCAGTAATACAGTTTCAGTGTATTGAAAAGCTTGGACTAAAACTAGCTATCACCCTTTAATAATTAGTGTGTTTTATACATAAACAATAATACTTTTGATACAATCTATATACAAGTGTTGTGGTTTACAAAAGAGTCATAAAATTGTATAAAATTACAAACAAATTACTAACATTAAAATTATTTTATGAATCATTTTTAGGGCTGAATCGATCAGCTATTTTGTTGATCATGTCAATTTTGAATATACTGATTGATTATTGATGCCAATTTTTTTGTTATTCTCAATATTACGAACAGTATTCATTATATCTAGAAGATACAGGAAAGGTGGATAGAAAAATATAAAAGGAATGAACACAAATGGCTTTTAGAATGAAAAGAAGAACACAGTTCACACTTTACATTGCTGGCACTGGACAAAGAGGTAATGGTTGCCTCTTGAAAAAAATCGATCGTTACTGCTCAATCCCCCGACCCAGGTTTCATTCTATCAGAACTTGTAAAGGGGGAATGAAACTCGCAACACAAATTCCTATAAAAGGAAACCAAAAAACCAAGGGGAAAAAAATGAAATTTGTAAAGAATGATACAAATTTTCTTTTTCTCCCTTTTGGTTTTTTGGTTTCCTCATTTAGGAAGTTGCGATGAGTGTTCACCCTCCCTTCTGATGAGTTCCGATAGAATGAAACCTAGGTCAAGGGAATGGGCGGTAACGATTGATTTTCTTCAAGAGGCAGCCAATGCCTCTTTGTCCAGTTGCAGCAATGTAAAGTGTGAACTGTGTTTTTCTTTTTATTGTTGTGTTCGTCCCTTTTATATGTTTTCCATACACTTTTCCTGTACCTTCTTCAAAAATAATACTATTATTACCTCATAAAGCAAAAAGAGGTTTTCCTTATGTAAACATAATATGCAGTAATAATACTAAAAACAATAAGTGTTCACTTGTGTAGTTTTTATTTTGTTCAATATAGGTTTACTTATATAAGTTTAAATGACAATTACAGAGGTAGTTGAATATAAGTCAATTTAACACTGACCATATCATATTTAAAAAATAATTAGTGTAATTTAATTATCTTTAGCGCCCACAGACTACCCATTTGCTAGAGATGAGTAAGATAGAATTTAGAGGAAGTGTTCCCACATTTGTGTGGAGAAATAGTGTAAAACCATTAAGTAAAACCACCCTCAGTACACCCAACATGGATTCGAACCATGATCTCCCTATCATTGGCAATACAGTCTATTGCAAGAGTGAAACCTTGGACTATGTGGAGTGGGTTTCAGTTATATTAACTACACTTTTCTCATGGTTAAGTTTGGGAATTTAGGGGTGGCCGGGATCCCAAACCCTCGGTAAAATGTCTGTCGTGAATTTATATATTCTGTTAGTTGGGCGGGATTGACCCTTTCCAGAAAAGAAAAGTTTCAAGCTGGGAAATAAAACAGAGTGCTCCAAGAAACAAAACAAATTGTGTGTGGAGCTGGGATTCTAGCAGTTACTGTTGACTCATCACTGTTACTTTCTTTTGTAGACAATCTTCTTCTTTGTTACTTAGCAAACTTGGTGGCTGGGATGGGGAGGGGGTTATTTTACCACTTGTAGGGAGACAAATAAGTTGGGGAGGCGTGTCAAACCTAAAGAGAACATTTAAGAAAAGTAACTTTTAAGAGGTTTCAAACCCAGATAATATCTTGCAGTTTCATACTTAAAGCAAATTGAAGAGATGCCAAACATTATGTTTTCTAGTAGTTTTTGCACTATGCAAATAATTAAATATAAAACACCATTTTCAAAAGAAATTAACTAATAAAAATAATTCACATCAAAAATGTAATAAAATCAAGTATTTTATTAATTGGATTTTTAGATATTGATTCAAAATGTTATTTGGTTTGATAAAAAAAATGCTATTCGCGCACACTTTTATTTATTTTATTATGTTATTTTTTAAAATCTAATATTATTCTAAAGGGTAATTTTAAAATTTCCCATCCCCGTCCCGAATCCCAATGACTAATTTCCCATTCTGTTCTAAAATAAAAATGTCATTCCCGACCATCCCTATTTGGGATAGAGTTATATGGAAAATTTCAAATCTATGCATAAAATATAAGGATGAATATATTAATTTTAGAATAAAAACATAAAAGAAACTTTTGTTAGCTAAATTAATTAGAATTTAAATAAGCATAATTAAATCATAATACTAAAGAAACATATAACTTTATACTGTGGCCATTGTTTGGATGTTAACTCCCACTAAGAACTAAATTTTATTCCAGAAGATAATTCTTTATTTTTAGCTTTCCTTGAATCTTCCCCCTCATGATTTGGACATTTGATTGATAAAAGATCAGCCTATGCAATAAGTAGCCCAAATGCTGATCATCAGCTTAATCTACTGCCTCATACACAGCTGATGATCAGATATGCAATAAGCATTGGCCCAGCACTAATAATGTATTATGTTGGTTACTTATTTAAATCTTTTATATTTGTTAAAGAGTGTAATGCTGTAGTGATTGTTGGAATTAAAGACTAATACAAACACAAGCGGTATGAAGTAACGGTGGCATCATAAGGAAACAAGAAGAGACTGAGTCTTGGTCCAGTGAAGGTTCAATTGGTTGAAAGTTTATGTCATCTTGGTTTATGTAAGTTCAACCATTTCAACTCCACATTCAGAACTACTCAAGTGGACTGGTTATTCCAATCACTTTTAACTAGGAATGCCAAACTTGGTACACTTGATTCTTACTCATATCGAAAAAATCAATCTTAATAACAAGATTATTGATACCCCGACTTGTATATCTCAAATCCCAGTAAATAAAATTCTTGGCATTGAAATTAATCAGTAATATTCATAACAGGGTATTATTTTATTGTGTTCCCGTAAGTTTTAACGCCGTTTCCCTCCAGTGCCAGAAAATTGTAAATGTACTCAACATGAATGACCTTTGTGTTCTAGTGATATTGTGCAGATCAAACATGGCCGTTTTGGAAGTACTTTTTTACAAATACATTACAGTGTAGAATATAAATAACATATTTTTAATGTTTGGTTAGATGCATGGTAAAATAGTGAATATGTAAATGTTTAAAGATCAGAACCGAGAAAAACAGGAATCGTGACATTTTTACTTTTAACCAAGAACCAAAATTATATTTGAAATAATAGTAAAAAATCACATAGCAAAGTTTTAAATAAATCAAAATTGATCCCAAACGGGCAAATTAATTTCCAACAAATGAAGGGTATAGGGAAATATAAGATGGAAGGTCACATTACACACATTTTCCAGGACAACAACTGTATATCAAACCCTATAGGGACCCCAGCAAATACATTTTAAATTAATTTAAAGACAACAGATACCTCTTTTAACCGTGTTCTAACAGATAAGAGCATTTAATTTGAGTTAACATTGGACTTTCCTCTTTTTCCCTTGTACCCTTCAAAAGTAAAGCTTTATTGAGTGGTATTTTATTTTCAAGACATTTCTATCAAATTGTTTACTATTACGTTTGCAGCTTGTTAAGATGACTGCAATTTAAAATTCTTCTTTGGCGACTGTTTAGAATTTGATGAAGGCACTCGTTTTTTAGGAACATTAGTTATGGTTTTACGCTTCTTTTTCTTCTTGGTGACAGCCTTCTGTTTATCGCTAGCCTCCGTTTCTGAGGCAGTTTCTGTATGCTCGCTAAGGTTTCTAATAGCAGACACCGCCGTCGCCACAATACCGCTTTTACGGAACTTCCACTTCAGACTCTGTTTGTGCTGCCCTGTTTTACCGATAGGAATGTTGCTTTGCAGTTTGGATGGTTTTTGCGTGTCCATACGGTTCGCCTTCCTACCTGCCTCGTCCTTTACACTTGCAGAAGAATTTACAGATTTTGTCTTCTTGAACTTGGATTTCTTTCTGGTCTTGTTATTGATGTTGGAGGAGCGGTCAGTCTCATCCTCCTCAGGGGAGGAGTCGGTGGAGACAGGCCTGGGCACAGGACAATGGCGAGGGGACGGGTGTTTGCGGGCCAACACCTTCTTCTTGCTGGGCTTGTCAAGGCTGTTCTGCAGCGCCTGAAGTTTTTGTGAACATGAAACCAGCAGTGCCTCCTCGCTGTTGTAGGATAGGGTGGAGTTGCTCCACAAAGTGTCCACGGTGTACGAGTGGCAGGTGCAAGGGACCCCTGTCCAAAGCTTCTGTCTTAGAGATAATCCAAGTTTCACTTGGACTTCATTGCTAAGGTCGTCTAGGGTCTGGCTGACAACACGACTCTGTAGCCTATGCACAAAAAGACAGCTTAAGACTTATACAAGAGTTGTACTGAGCATTCCTAGAAATAGCATAATCAATTACCAACCTTTATTGAGTCACATCACTGAGTCTTGTATGACTACCAACTTTGTTTTCAAAATCCTGATGTATTAGACTATCTGTGTCTACTATAGCTTCCTTCTTACACCTTAGCTACAGTCCAATTGACATAATATTCATGTGACAGATCAGGCGATCTGGAGCTGTCACTTTAGACAGATATTATCAATAGCTATAAATTAACACTAATAATATAGTAAAATGTTATCAATGTTGAACGCAACAAAATGTCGCCTAGAATTGTATTTTCTAATATACTCTTCCTATGAAAATTGAAATGTATATGGAAAATGTTCAAACCTTTCTCTAAACAGTTCCATTTACTTCAGTTTTTATTAGTTATTCTGTAGTCCATTTTTAATAAATAGTAATTTTAAAGGTATTAAACAGCAGCAATAGATTGTTTTGCGGGGCTGTAAATGGCCCGTGGACTGGAGTTTTTCCATCCCTGGCCTAAACTCTAAATGAGCTAGGAAAAACAAAGGGTAGTGAACTGGGGTCTAGGTAAATTCTTAGAAATATTTAGAAGTTATTCGAAAATCAATTTACCAAAATCAAATCACCGAATACAAAACCATCGAAAGTAATTTTGTCGAAAATCAATTTTTCAAATCATCAATTTTCCGAACGATATGTTTGTCGAAACCACATTTTTCGAAAATCAATTTCCTGAAGCGAATTTACCGAAAATCAATTGTTCGACAGTCAAATAATCGAAAATGAATTTTTCGAACAATCAATTTTTTGAAGAATCAATTTTGCAAATTGCAAATTAATTTTTTTCTTCAGAAAATCAATTTAGCGAAATGCGAGTTTTCTGGAAGCTATTTTATCTAGGACTGGGAATCATCTACCCCAACCCTCATCCCCCCGTATAGGAAGGATTACCCCTAGCCTAACCTAACCTAACCTAACCTAACCTAACCTAGAATTTTATTATACTTCGAACTTATCGTTCAAAAAATTTATTTTAGAAAACCTCCTTTTTGAAAAACATATTTGAGGTAAATTCATTTTCTAAAAAGAAGTTATCGAAAAATTGGTTTTCGAAAAACTGAATTTCGAAAAATTTATTTTCGCCTAATTGATTTTTGAAAAAGGTGTTTTCGAAAAACTATCAGTTCAAAAAATTGGTTTTCGAAAAACTTATTTCGATAAACTGATTTTCAAAAAATTGCTATTCGGTAAACTCACTGGCTACCAGTGAACCGAGTCTGGCCCACAGTATTAACAATATTAACAAAGATGGGTACTCTTTGTAAATTAACCGAGGTGATGAATATCTGAGCCGTTGGCATTTAGTTGTGGTTATATACCAACCTTGTGAACGATTGACAGCGGATGTGGTGCCACGAGTGGTTGCGGACCTTTTCGGGGGCTCTCGGTTCTGGCAGTAATTGAGGGGTGGCAACCGTCTCTTCCTTATCTGAGTATGACACAGTGCCAGCAAGAATTACAAACTTGTCTATTCTATTACAGTTATGATTGGTTTTAAAGTGGGACGGGGCAAATCCATCACTTTAAGAAACTGGATAATTTTACTTACGAATCTTGAACTCGAATCCAAATATTAGAAAACATGGTTAACTTAGATTGGGTTTACTATATTAATTGTTAAGGCGATCAAAATACAAATAGTAACTTTTTTTCCTCTGTAATGCATTCATTAAACATTCAAAGACTTGATTACATGATAAATTAATGGTAAGGGCTCTTTTTGTTGTTAAGTATATCCTGTGTTTATATTGGGTTTGACCATTATTTTTCAATATTAGACCTCTAAAGCCAATCACAAATAAGAATTTGAAAAACTTTTTTTGTTTGTTTACTCTTAAATTTCATTAATAATTTGAGAAATACAAGGATTCAAAGGTCCCACCCTAGTTTTAATGTGATATTTTTAATTTATGAGACTTGTGAAAACTTTCACAAAGTCAAGTCAATAATGTTTGCTAGAGGCTTGAGCCCCAGAATCTGACCTAACACCTACCTCTAAGATACTTGCTGGGTTTTAAATTAGTCTGACCATAATGTGAAGGTAGGTCACGTGATTGAGAGCTCATTATTTCAATATAAATTATATTCTAATAGTGTTTAAATATATATATATGTTATTATACTTGTTTCATCCATCACTGGCACATTGCAAGTCTGGTCGTTCAAGCTCGGCACCTGAAAGAAACAAAAGATGGTTACACTGAAATTTGCAAGATCGAGAGTTTTGAATTTGAGCAAACTGGTAGTTATTTTTAAGAAAGAAGACAGGAAGAGTTGTACAAATTATAGGGGGATAAAGCTGATGTGCCACTGTACAAAAATAGATGAGATGATACTGGAAAAGAGAATAAGAAATAAAATGAAAGGAAGGTGGAGAGAGGAAGCGCACGGATTTAGGGGACGTCTACTAGAGACTTGATCTTTGCCATACAAAAACTCAGGGAGTTAAAAATGAAAGCCATGATATTTACTGATGAATTGCTGGTATGGGAGGAGAAGGAAGAGGAAGTACAGGAATGGAATGAGGAAGTGAAAGAGTAAATCTAGCATGGCAAAGTGTGGAGTGATGGTAATGACAAGGAAGAGGATAAGACCAAGTAAAGATATAAAGTTGAATGGAGAGTAGAGCTGAGAAAAGTACAGAATGTAAAATATCTTTGAAGCGTACGTAGTTGAGGTGAAAGATGGAAGTAAAGAGGATTTAATGAGAAGAGGACAGCAGGGAGAGTTGTTCTATAGGTGTGTGGAGAAGAGAAGTGCCCTTGAAGTGTTATACAGGGCGTATGGGCATGTAATGAGGATGGAAAAAGAGAGGATGTCAAGAAAGAGACGGGAGAAGCAAATAACAGAAAGTGTGCAAGTGAAAGAAGAATGGAAGCAATTAAAGGAGGAAGAATGGTAGAAGGACAGAGGGATATGGAGGCATTTTACTAAACCGACCTGGCCACAGGCTGGAAACAGTTGATGATGATATGGTAGTTAAAAGTAAAAAAAAAAAGTAAAATTAAAACTACAAAAGACAAAACTTACTTCATGAATGTAAAACTACAGTTAATATTCCAACAGTAATTCCCTGGATATTCTCAATAGTGGTAACCAGCACTTTAGATAAAATGCTTCAGTGCTGTTCATCAGAGGAGCTTATTGATTACAGTAGTTACCTGAGCTGGTGTAACAATCAGTTCTGGAGGCATGCTGCATTGCTCGCCACACTTTACCCCTGGATAACACAACAATCATCGTTCTAAGTTTACATTCAACTACAGAAGTGTTATCTCAAATAGTGGCCATGAAAGCCTACAAAACAAATTTTTGACAGGTTTGTTTTATTTCACTTCTAGATTTATTCATGTTCTTAAAGTGATGTGGGTCACTTTTGCCTGGGAGAAAACTCTTGACTATTCTACTTTTTACAGAGTACGCTATTGCTATAACATGCAATTTGGCACCACACTACAACATTATTCAACCTTATGTCTGCTCAAATAGAATGAGACTGTATCTAGTCATATCATTTTACAACTTTCTTCAATATGACTGTTTGTCCGGCTAACATAGCAGGAGGGAGATACCACTCACCTCTGACACAAGATTCCGCCATCTTGTTCCTCTTTAAGGACTGTCTCCACGAGCTATCATCCCCAGACTCAAACTCTGTGGCCAAGTCACTGCCTGGATCTGTCGTCTGGAGGTCGATGTTAGTGCGGTGGACCTGATGTCGGAGAGTTGCAGACATTAGAGCTCGTAAGGAGGGGTTGGAGGGCTGATTAAATTTGGTTTATTCAAGCCCTTGGGCAATTTAGTGCCCCATTATAGTGGACTATGGACTACTTGTTTCCTAGCTGAGATATCTCCCCTAGAATTTACTGATTGAGAGTAAAACACAAGACCTGAGGGGGCTACAGGCTTAATACAGACTCCTGACAGTGAATAAACCAAACAGGTTTGGTAATTTTCACATCACTTGGAAATTAACTTAATCTAGAAAAGCAAACCATATGCTGAAAAGTGAAATTGAGTAATAATTCTCTATTATGAATTTATTTTAACCTCCACCAGTGGGTATGTGAACAAAGGCATCAGTTATGTCTTGTATGGTATTCCGGTCATGTGGTGGTTAGGGGTTTGAATCCCAGCCAGGTACAGTGAGGTTATATTACTAAAACAGATGGGCCCTTAGACATGAACAATGGAATGTGAACGTGATGTTATACGCAGAAGATGCCATATTAATGTCTGAGAATGAAAATAACTTGCATAATGCATTAGATCATCAGAATGGGGCGACAGGCAGAATGGATCATCGTATAAATGTCTCCAAACTAAGGTGATAGTTTTGGATAGGGACAGATCAGGAAATGACTGTCAGTTTAGTATAAATGGAAAAATATTAAAACAAATGAATGATTTTATGTATCTGGGCAGAATGTTCTGTAAAAATGTAAAGATAGATGGTGAAATCGACAGACGTGTGAATGCATCTCGGAGAGTAGTTGGATGTATGTGGACAATAGCAAAGAATGAAGTAGTATCGATAGAGGTAAATATGGCAGTATATAAAAGTGTGTTAACGCCAACATTGTTTTACAGATGTGAAGCGTGGATTTGTCACGAGAAACACAAGAGCAGGGTGAATGCAGTTAGAATGAGGTATCCAAGAAAGGTATGTGGAAAAACTCATATGTATAGAGTCAGTAATGGTAGGGTGTTGAAGGAGTGCAGTTTGAAAGGGAATCCAATAAGTCAGTATGAAATAAGCAGAATACGTTGTTTTGGCCATGTTGAAAGGGTGAGTGTGGCTCGAGTGATGAAGCAAATATATGAAGGTAGAGTGTGTGAATCAAAAGAAAGGGGTAGGCCATGTAAGACACTGCTAAATGTTGTAGACGAATGTGTGAAAAAGAGAAACATTAAGAGTTTTAAGAATAAAAGAGCATGTATGACTCGGTATATGGATATTGTTGAAGCGAAGGGAGTATGCAAGGATAAGAAAGTGTGGAGAAAGTTAGTAATTGTGGATTAAGTAGAGGTTTTTTTGTTGCTATATTCACAATTTCTTGCCTACCCCATGAGGGAATGGAGTGATAAGGTGTGTATGTTTTATTATAATGGTTTGCCACAACTATCACTAATACATATAAATTCGGGTACACTTTCTTTATATTACATTACAATTACATTAATGTAAAGTTTGGCACCATTTTTTCTTTGTTGGTGTAAAAAAATATTGTTAATAATAATGGGCTTTTTTTAATAATGCTAAACCTTCACATCCAAACATATTTTTATGGAGGATTTTTTAAAAATAAATTTACTAAAGTACATTAATCTGAAGCATAATTAACTTTTTTGTTGCTATCACCAAGTATTAAAAATTTAATCTTATGATAATTATGACTTAATTTTTTAAATTTAAAAATAATTTTTTTTTAGATTTTAAAACTTTTTTAATGGATGTCTTATTTAATTATAAAAAATTAAGGTAATTTTAACACATATTTGTTTACTATATACATAATAAATTTTAATATCATATATTTATTCAACCCAAGCTCAACTCTGCTCAATACTCGGGAACTTAATGAGAAACTTGCCCAAGATCGACTCGGATCAAAAACCTTGAGCTCGTAGACCCCCACCAGAAGTACAATCTTCAGCCCACCAGAGGTGTGTTAAGTCCAGTTTTTCAATTCAAAACAAACTTCAATCATATATATCAAATATTCTCAAAGTAAAATCAAATTTTGAATATTTTTTGTTAGTTGTCTTGTGCTATTTATATTAATTTATGAAATAAAATTACTTGGAAGTAGTTTTATTGCAAAATTGTTTAATTCTGTTATTATAAAAACTTACAATTCAATTGCTTCAACAATGAAGTGACCCAACGGCAAAATAATTTTATAGTAATGGAAATTGATAAAAATAAGAAAAAGGAAAAATAAACTAATCAGTGGAAATTTAACAAAGAAAGCCAACCTTGTGGAAAATTGTGGGAAGAATTTGATTTACAAAGGTGACATTGTCTTTCTTCTGTCTTCTATAGTAGAAATAATCAAACACAAATTGAGTAATATTCCAGCATTGTTGCCTTTGTCACACAAAAAGAGAGAAGGGAATACACAAACACTGAAATACTCCATTCCTTCTTATCATAGGTGGGCTTTCTTCATTAAATTTACACTTAATAGTCTATCTTTCCTTTTTATTTAGTTTTATCAATTTCTATTATTATAAATTCAATTAGTTCAGATTTTTTCCATAAGAATATTATTTGAAATGTTTATATCCCCACCACCTGTTTCCAGCCTGTGGCCGGGTCAGTTTAGTAAAATGCTCCCATCATAGCCAACATAGCCATAATTGACCATAGTTTAGTATCTTAGCTTCACACCCCCCTATCACCAAGGAGCTCATGAACAAGGACAATGATGGTTGTCTGACAGAAGATAGAGGGAGTCTTTACCTGCAATACCTTACGTACAGGTGGTGGACTCTTCTCCAAGTTACAACTCTTGATATTCTGCAAACATAATACTCTCCTTAATGTTCCACAACAAACAAAACACTGTTATTCACGTTCTATGTGTGCTACGGCAAACAAGACATTATCCTTCATGCTCAATCACTACATAGGTATAGGTTGAATACACATTTAAAAAAATTCAAATCATCATTTTAACTACAAATCCAAAATTAAAATCAAAGAAAATATGGTCAATATGTGGTTAACTATCCTACGTCAGTATGATGTTTAACAACTAAGAGTCGCACTGGCCAAATGATTTTGATAGAAAATTACGAAAAAAACAAATAGTTGCAAATTTAATGAAAAAAGCAATTCAAAATGGAATACTTAGTTTAGTGTTTACATAAATTGTCTTTCCTGTTCTCTCTATTTTGTTTCATAAAGACCACAATCCTGAAATATTATTCTATTAGTGTTAAAATGTGTGTGTGACAACTTCTACTAGAGAAGACACAAGAAAGAACAAAGTTGTCATCACCTTTGTGTATTGGATTCTTCACACATTTTTCCTCTTTCCCCAGGGGGGCTTTCATCATCAAATTTATTCTTAGTAGTTTATTTTTCCTTTTTCTTTAGTTTTATCAATATTCATTTATATTAGTATGAATTATTTTCTTCAATTCTGAAGGCTTTTTTTTTTTTACATTATTTCTTAAATTTCTGTAGAAAGCTAAATAATAACATTTGCTATTTTAATGCATTTGGTTGAGAGGAAAATTGGTTTCTAAGTTTGTCCAATATTATACAATATAATAGTTATAAAACAAATTCTTATTGAAAGTTTTAGCAAAAAAACAAAACAAAACTGAACTTCAAGTCTGAAATTATTTTAATAGTAGAATCCTAAATATTCTTCAAGATTTGATAAAACTTTCATTCATATTTAACAAAACACTTTCAATCACATTTTTTCCCTGCAGATTAGAACCCATTTAAGTTATATGCATACATTAATTACTATAACAAATATAGATAAGATAAAATGTTAGAGAAAGTGTACCCACATTTGCCTGGAGAGAGAGTGAAAAATCATTTCATAAAATACCCCGAATATACCCGAGAGAGATTCAAATTTTGATATTCATGTTATGGAAATCCAGTCTAATACAGGAGTGGTGAGTTGGAAAATGCGACTACAGTTAATTAATGTTTTATCTCTCATGTACACCCTGCGAAGGCCTACAGCCCTGTACCAGAGACCGCAGTGTGTGTTGGAACTGACCCGATGCAACAAAGCCTTGTGGTGTTCCCTCTTGGGCAGCACAGGGGAAGGAGGGGGCACACGAAGGGAAGGGCAGCAGTCAAAGTCATCCACCCCTCCTCCTGTACTCTTCTCTGGCTTCTCCTCATCTGAACAACTGCTTGTGTCACCCTCGTCACTGAAACAACACCGAAATGTTTGCAATACATGGCCACAGACATGATTGGGCGATGATGCTACCATAAACCAGCAAGTGCTGTCCTCTTGCTCAAGAATTGTAACCACTAAGCCTGTGTGTAGATTCAAAATTTTGAGCCTAAACTTGAATCTAACCATAATATGTATCAAACTAGTCTCTTGGTCTAGTGGCCAGCGTTCCTGGCTACTAATATAAAGGACCTGGATTTGATTCCCAGCAGTACAATACATATTTTCCATAAGGGGAATAATTGTTTCTATGATCGTCATGATCTTGTTAGTTAGGATTAAATAGGTTTGTGATTCCTAATGTCATCACATAGTCATCATCATTATCATCACATCATCTCATTGGAGCAATGTGACCACACCCACATGGTGACACATCTACAGAAGTTGGTGACATATCAGCCACCACTAGTAGAAGACCAGGAATGTCTAGCCGACAAACTCTGGTGGCATCAAGATTTTTTTTTAATATTGCTAAATCTTTACACTCAAAAGCATTTTCACGAATGCTTTTTTTTAACTTTCACTAAGAACATTAAATTGAATCATAATTATTTTTTGGTTTCTATCAAAGTATATTTAAAATGTACTTCTATAATTATTTAATTTGACTTGATTTTCTTAATTATTTAAAAATAAGCCATTTTAGATTTTAAAACTTTTTATAGCAGTGCATTTTACTACCCCTTCAGGTTATACACATATAATATACTAATTACTCTAACGTGTTAGAGATTGAGAAGGTTGAATTTAGAAGAAGTGTACCCGAATTTGTGTGGAGGTAAAGTGTAAAACCATTTAAGAAATGTCACCCACAGTACACCCGACCGGGATCGAGCTCCGATCTACCCATCATAAGCAATCTAGTCTATTACGAGATTGACACCTTAAACCATACAGTCACCAAAGTGGGTAACTTTTTTTTTAAATCATGAGCACACAGATTCCTATCCATTATATAAAATAAAACTTACACATATACCATAGAATTAATATGATACAGAAGTGATTGTACGCCAGTGGCATCCTGAATAAATGAACAGGTGATGAACAAAGACAGGAACTACTGTGCCTATAATGTGCCACCACGGGAAAAACTCCTGAGACTGTGCCTCTCATCTCGGAGGAGAGTTTCGTGGTGGTTTACCACATTCATGATTGACCCTTGTTCCACCAAATACTATCAGGATTTGTACCAGTGGTCAAGGGCAAGACGATCACACAGGAATGATGGATATGTATGGAAGGGGAGACATCCAGATAAAGTTTTATGGTTTTAATTTGACTAAAGTTAGGAGAGTTCATATCAAAATTAAAGTGTTGTATTGTTAATTGTTGAAACCTAACATAAGTGTATTGTAGCACCTTGGATATGCTGATTATAATGGTCTATGAATCACTCATTTTATTCCTAGTAAATCTTCACTTGAACTTTCTGTTTTAGTCGGAGAGGTTATGTTACTTGATGTACTCAAAGAGATGTTTCCTGGTCAGGGTTCCTACAGTATTTGTAAAAAAAATTCTCCCCAACTTCTCCCTGACTTTCCCTGACTATTTTCCCAAGTTCCCTGACCAACTTCTCACAAAATTTCCACTATAATTTTATGGTACTATTCATTTGGAAATATTAATTTAATTACATTTATTTCTGTCTCCTCCTCCCCTACAGCCGACCTTGCCTCACCTCTCATGGAAGAATAAGAACGCAGACGTCTTGCCAATCAGTTCAGGGAAAATGATGGAAAAATAACAAAATATATCAAACCCAATCAAAAAGGAAAAGCTGAAATCCATCTGCAATTGTTTTGCAGAAAGCTAGTTTACACTTCAGGAATGGATCACAGGCTGCTCTTTTCAGTATCCCTACAGGTTTTGTTTTAGGAAGCTTTTCTTCTTTGTGAAACTTAACAACGTGGTCCCATATTTGTAATGCCTTTTGAAAGAACGTTGCATTCTCTAATCACTGCACACCACAGAACTTCAAAGGAAAAGTTGTACACCCTGTCAACTGGGTAAACAATGCTTGACGAGCTGTAGAGTCAGTGAACAGGTAGTACGTGTGACACAATAAGCAATTTATATCCCAATTGACAGGTTCCACTCCTGTTCTCAAGGAACCATGAACAACATGAAGCTCACATGTCCCCAGATTTATCAAAATACATACTTCATTGTCTGTGACAGATTTTATGTGTTCCTGAAGAAGCGTTATAAACTTTAGATTGACATTTGGGCCATCCATTGACACTTGTATAAACTTAGAGACTGGAAGAGGAGAAATACCATCAGAGAAATGCTTAAGTAATTCTTCAGCGGTGCTTCTATTGAAAAAAACACTGTCCAAGCAATGACTGACAACTTTATGATTTTCCTTGTCCCAGAATCTGAATACAATGTCCATTTGCCCTCTTTGAATAACTTTATTCAATGCCTCATCAAAATAAATTACAAAGTTGTTACACGATTTTAGTTAGTCCAGTAAATTGTTATGAAAGAATGGAGCCAAGCCACTCGGAACAATCGGGAAACATAAATTGAAAAATTGTACTTAAATTATTGCACGAAATGAAATACATTTTATTGTCAACAACTTGCAAAGCCCAAATGACCTCCACCTTATTTATATTATCTTTCATAACAAAAGTGTTAGGGTTTCTTCGAGCCACTACACTACTTTCACTTTTGGCAACACCTTCCTTCTGCGGCTTTACAATTTCCGATGAAACTGAAGTGTGACATGAATTGTCATTTCCCTGACTTTCCCTGACTTTTCTTAAGCTTCCCTGACAATAGTTTTTTTCCCTGACTTTCCAGACTGTAGGAACCCTGCTGGTAGAGTCAGAGAGTTATATCTACCTGGTAGTCACAGAGGGATTGTTACCTGGTGTAATCGGAGAGATTTATGTTGGTGGGCTCGTCAGCGTTGGAGCCCTCCTTCAACAATCTATTGATGATCTTGTTCCTCAGACGTTCCTACCAAAGGATATCTGCAACATGATTGGTTATCACTTATTAGCAACACCGAGCTCAACGTGGACGATGGCTCTGTACCAGATTTCCCAGATGAAGATGAAGTGTGTTTCTTTTAGAGTTGGGTCGAATACACTATTTTACGAATCTTAATCTCCAATCTCTGAATCTTGAATCCAAATATGAATCTTGGAAAACATTACTAATATAAGAGGAAATATAAATATAATAGAATAATAGAAATAATTTTATAGTAAAGGAAATTGATAGAACTAAAGAAAAAGGAAAAATAAACTAATAATTGTAAATTTGATGAAGAAAGCCCACTTAAGGAAGGAGGAAAAATGTGTGAAGAATCCAATGCACAAAGGTGACATTTTCTTCCTTTCTTCTGTCTTCTCTAGTAGAAGTTGTCACACACACATTTTAACACAAATATAATAATATTTCAGGATTGTGGTCTTTATGAAACAAAATAGAGAGAGTACAAATAACACAAACACTGGATTACTCCATTTTGAATTTTCTTGAAGCTTTTCTAAGCCTAAGTCTAAGCCTATTGTACTTAGTACCTCCTGGAAGTGAAAACTGATAATTTGATGGTTGGTTGAACAGCTTATATTAGCGGGTGGCAAAATGCAAACTTTAAATTCTTTCACTCCAGTTTAAATTAGGAAGTAGCTCAGTGAATGTGTTCCTTATGTATAGTGCGGAGGTGATTACTTTTGTTTGTTAGTAAGAGGTTTAAATAATATTATCAATGGGGTGCGTTAAAAGAGAACCCAGTTCTGAAGTTTTTTGACTATGAGATTGACAGTGACAGTTCAAGATGCAAATTATAAGGATGCACTATTGTTATTAAGGTACATTATAATTTTTTTATTTTTTTATCTAGCAAGATTTTTGATCCAGTGTGTTATTTCCAAAGTGGTTTTCCACTCTCCTTACACGCAAATGTGAATACACTTCTTCTAAATATAAAAATATAACCTTCCTCATTTATTAAAGAAACCATTATCTAAATTAGTACATTGACGTAGCCTGAATTGATAGAAAGACAATGTGCTAAAATAAAATAAAATTTAAATAACCAGAACACTATCAGGAACCGAAAAGAACTGGAACCAGAACCAATAAAAATTTCGGTTCGACTGCCTGAAATAATATAAGTATAAAGCGGCAAACAAACATTGATGTTAGTTTCTGCCTCCATTTACATTCAACTGAACTGGTATTGGCTTAGTTATTTCAAAACCTCCAAATGATATTAATGTTAGTGAAGTGATTTGCAATTAACATATTCTATATTATTTATATGAATTTCCGTACATTGACTGAATAATATTAAATAAACTTTTTAACTAATGAAATAACAAGAACTAGTAACCATAGGAAAACAACACACTACGACTAATGGGAAACAGCGAAGCATTCTGGAAGGTCTTAGAACCAAATTCAAAATATCGTGTTTATCTAGTATGTTACTTGGGGACAAAAAAACATAGATTAAAATGTTGAAATTCATGAATAATTTATTGAAATGGATTCGTCAAACAAAAACAACAGTATTACAGGAATATTTTACCACGGTTATATATTTTTTTAATCTTTTTCTTTATTTTTGTATAGAACTTCAAACTTCGAAATTAAGAGGTGAAGACAGTTAGCGAAGTGATGAAAGGGACTTTTAATAATTATTTGGTCTAATTTGTTTTTAATATTACCATATTTAAATGTTTCCATAAAGTTTTATACACTTTCTACTACTAAAAAAAATTATTAAAAAATAAAAAATATTTATATAGGCAGGAGACATAAAATGTCCCACAATTTGAGAATGACCCAAATATTAAAAACATTATTTTATTAAGATTGCAACTTAATGTAATACTATTTCTAGACACATACATCGTCTGAAATTGTTTCACTCTATGATGGAGTTAAAGAGTTTCACTCTAAAATAATGGGCAATCTAAGTTAGAATTCAATTGTTAAGTTGAGTACACCAGTACAGTTTAAAATTGTAGCGAGACGCATTGTCTTTTAGTTTCTTCTTTCAATAGCGTAATCGAATTCTCGCACATGCACATAGCCATGACACAACTTTGGCTCAAAAACACGCAGAGAGAGGGATGAAAAGATGAAACAAAAATCACATGTTGACTTTGAGAATTCAGATTAGTATGCTCAACTGTGTTTAAAAAGATTTGCGGTAACTTAACTGGAAAAAAAATGTTATGTTGACTATTGTAAATGAAAGTTTTGTATTATTTTAATGAATGTGTGAAAATTCCAGAAATTTGATCAAATTCCCTGACTTTTCCTTGTTTTTCAGGTCGCTGGACACCCTGAATAAAAATGTTCTGCTAGCTGTTAGTTACCATCACTCCTACGCTGGATGGACTGTACCAAACATATGAGGGTTACTTACACCTGGCCTCTACTGGCATACATTAAACTTTACACTGATTAGGCAGTATTCCACTGAAATTCCTCAATCGATATTTGAACCAATGACTAAGAAACTTTTCAAGATCAACTCATGATTTTTTCCACAAATAATGTTAACTAAGTGCTAATGTACTAACTAGTAGATGTGTTAACCTTATTTCTGCATTCACCGTAGGAGAATGCTAATATATTTTTCACCAAGGTCTCAATGGACATGCTTACCATAGAGTTGTCCATAAAATTAGCATGAAATAAACAAATAAAAGTTAAATGGGAAAGTTTGTATTCAAAACAAAATGTTAAAAGAGTGTTTTGTGGTTTTAAAAACATCTCTGCTATGTACAGAAACTTGTGAGCATAATGTAATGTGAATCACTGCTATCCTGCTAGGTAGCATTCCACTTGAAGGCCCCAGTCAGCCAGTAATCCAACATTAGTCCCCTGGAAACCCTCAGTGATCCAGACTAGAACATTACTGATCACTACCACTGTTAACCTGCCTGGTAAGATTTCACTCTAAATTACCAGTCAGTGGGACTAACAACAGCATATGTTTTATTATTATTTCCAGTAAAATGGCTAATCAGTGGTACGTAACATAATAAAAGGAAATATATTATTTAATCTGTGGGGTGTTTCTTCTCCATCAAAAGGGGTCCTCCTGACCTTTGCGGGCTCCATATCACAGTAGTCTAGCAGTGTCTCACAGAAGTACCGCCCCATCATCTCGTAGTCCTGGGTGCAGAAGTGGGTGTCGCTGCGCCCACCTAGTGTGGAGCCTCCAAACGAAGTCTCCATAGTGTAGCTGTTGGCCACCCCCATCATCCACACCACAACGCGGCCCGTGCCCTCTTTGGAGCGTTGTATGCGGAACTTGCAGTCCTCAAATGAGAACTAGGAGCACACAAACAAATTTCATTTCATGTAGGGGTGGGGCCTTCAAATTCTTAAGAATATTTGAAAAGAATAATAAATTCAAGCTTCAAAAAAATTTAAAATGAATGTTTTATTCAAATCTTAGTTTGATTTTTTTTTCACTGCTTTTTACTACCTGTTCAGGTTATATGCATACTTACTAATTACGCTATTGAGTTAAGAATGAGAAAGGTTGAATTTCAAGGTAGTGTACCTGCATTTGCATGAAGGGAGAGCAGAAAACCATTTAAGAAAAACCACCCCAGTCTACCCGGCCAAGATTTTAATTCCGATTTTCCTGTCATCGGCAAGCTAGTCTATTGCAAGAGTGAAGCTTTAGATCATGCAGCCCCTGAAGCATGTTTTAATTGGAATTAGTTTTAAGGCTATAATACTACTTATGGTTGGTTCAGTTCCACCAATTAGTGGGCAAACTTAACATCCAATCCCAAGACCTTTATTTTGTATTTATTTAAGATACTTAATGTGCACTTTCTGAACCGACTAATAATTATATCAGCACACAATAATCTTTATGAGGGAGAGCGAGAGGACGTATTAATTTTTCCAGTAAAGGTATTTTCACATATTTTACAGAGTTATTTTACATGCCACAATCGTCATGGGACTGACAGCTTTACTTCCCCTCCAAAGGAAGTTGTGCTGGATTTTTATTGCTCAAGGTAGGTTTTAACCTATAGATATGGGGTCCTGATGCGAGCGAGAACTTTACTCCAAGAGCATCAAGGTTGACTCCCAGACCATTCATTTAACCCTAAACTGAATGTATTAGTGTTATAATGAATTCATTGCAACAAAACAGTTTAACATAAATTTATATTTTCATTTTCTAATTTCACTTGAGTTCATAATTTTTTCAAAGACTTGGTTTTCAATTTGAGATTTGTAGATAAAATGAAGATTTGGATTCCTAAAATAATTGATTTGTGCCCGACGCAAGACGTGCTCCCCTTCCTCCCACCTTGTCAGCAGCGTTCTTGTGAAGCATCAGTGGGAACACCTGCTCTTGAAGGCGTCTCTCCAGGTAGCGCTTGTTCTCGCAACCATAAATAAAGGTGTTGTGTTTGCGAGAGTGGGCATGAAGGTCACAGTACATCTCAATGCCACACTCTTCGATCAGTCTGCAATAAGACACAAGTTAGGTGATCGTAGCACAGTAAACTCTGATGCCAAAGTTTGATTCTTGGGCAGTTATATTAAGGATAGTTTTAATCTCAACAAGATTTCTAACTCTTCAGTTTAATAACGTTCTCTTAATCCTGTTAACTTAAATTAATTATTTTAAGTCGTAGTAGTCGGCTTGTAAAGTTGTTTGTAAGCCCCTGTTTTTAATTTTTAAAAGAGTTTAATTTTCAATACCTACTTGATCCAGCAATTACTCTAACTTACAAATTTAGTTGGGCGGTTGGTTTTTGCCTTATAGCCCTTGAGTTTTCTTGAGTTCATATAGTAAAATATAAATTAAAGATGGGCCCCACAAATATTCAAATAATTAAAACTATTCAAGATTGAATTATTCAATTTCAAATTTTCAGTCTGAAATATTTTTTCTTGCAAATACGATGATTACTAGTGGTTCAAGCCAATATAATTATATGATTAACCCAACAACCAAACTCCATACCATTAATATACCACTTAATGTGAACAAAATCAGAAATGAATAAACTAAATCAAACCAATGTGGCAAATAATAAGAGCACAAATAAAAGTAAAAACATTAACACATATTTAGGGTGACCTGGCGGTCTAGGGGTAAGGTGTGAGACTTCTGTGCTGGAGGTCCGGGGTTCAATTCTTGGTCCCAGTGAGTGTAAATATTTGTTAATAGTTTTACTTTTATTTGTGCTCTTATTATTTTCCTACTATTCTATCATTTTATTTATTACAAAAAAAATTCAAGATATAATATTTGTAGGTAAAATAAATATTCAAATTTGACACCACTCTAATATTTAGATTCAAATTTAAAATGTCATGCATTACACACATAATAATGAGTGTGATACCAGTTATCTGCACACCTTCTAATCATGAGCTTTGTGTGCCACACAGGTGGGTAGGTTTCTCGTATCACTGTGCGGTACTGTCTGTTGAGGTCCCGGCCTGTCAGGGAACACCTATTGTTCCCCACAATCACCCCATCGGGGTTCAGCATCGGGACCAGCTTGAAGATGAACTTCTCCCTCAGCTCCTTTGACAAGCAAGTGACGACACTCATAAGCATCAAGAATCCTGTTTCATGTTATCAAGTAGGCATTGATTTAACTTAAGTGAGCAACTACTTGCATATGTGTTCGTGCTGTTCCTTATTTTGTAGTAAATAAGCAATTTACAAAAGAATATTATTGGTAATTGAATTGGAATATTTAACTTTATGAATTACCACATTATATCAGCTCACGACTTACAAACTAACTTTACTCTGAAATAGAAAGAACACCCAGACCTTTGACTGTTAATTCATCATTATAAAAGGGGAAGCTTAAATTTCATCAATGATAAATTTCTCACGCATTCCAGGAACCAAACCATGAACCTTTGACGCTACCAACTGAGCTAAATTTTTGTTCTATTAAAGAATTAGCTTTTTATTGATGGTGTGAGATGTCTGACCTTCGCCTGATCTGAGTCTCCCGTAAGGAAGTCCATGAAGCCCTTCATCATCCAGGAAGAAGGCGTCTCTCCAGGATGTACCCTGGCTGTGATCACAATAGCCTTCTTCTTCTATTAAAACAACCCCAAATAGACATCACGACAAACGTCACAGTCGCGTTGTATAGTAGAGAGAAGAATTATAAGGAGGTTTGAGAGGAGCAGTGTGGCTACACACCAGGAAGGTCTACAATACATCTCATATATTTGTGGTGAGCAACACTGAAGTATAAAGTGGTGCCAGATGAGATGGCAAAGAGAATGAGTTGTGTGAAGGTGGAAGAGTCAGGTAATGGCTTCAAGCAAGGAAGTGTGTTCTCACCACTACAGTTCATTGTAGCTAGGGATAAAATAATTAAGTGGGAGAAAGGATCGGGAAGGGAAGTATGAGAGCAATGGTGTTTTCGGATGACCGGCTAATGTGGCCAGGAGCAGGTGGATGCATGGGAAGAAGTGAGATTTAATAAAACAATAAGAATAAGTGTGATTGAGATTAGGATGATGAAGAGAGACAGGTGGGTAACAGGTGTGGGAGGGGAGCAGTTGAAGATAGTCAAACATTTCCAATACCTGGGGGAGTGTGGTGGAGGAAAGTGGAATAAATAAGAGAGAATTAAGTGAAAGTAAAAGGCAAGTAAAAACATTTTTCTAAAGTGTAAGAAGTCTGATTTGGAACAGAGCTGTACTAGAGAGATTCACAAGACGTACCAGTAATAACATACACATCAGGGCCTGGATTCACTAACAGGAGCAAATAGTTGCGCCGTCGCAAGTCTGAAAGATGTGCCCAAATCCCTATTCACTAAAAGAAGCAGGCGCAATTTGAGAGCAAAGTTGCGCCTTTTATTTGCCACCACTCAAGAGTAGGCGCAACTATTAAAATCATGATTGTCACTTCAATAAATTTAAATGGCGGCATATTATCGTTATGGCTTAAAATACAATAATTAGTTAACTGTACTCCAATTAATAATAAAGAAATTAAAATAACAGACGTTTGTCAAGCACAAAATTTGTTTCAATTTAGATAGTGGTAACAAAGCAATTACTTACCTTTTATTGTTGAAATCTTACATTCAAGCAACGTAATGGCATTTATTGCATTATTACAAAACAAAACGTCAAACGAAACCACGAACTGTGTAATCTTTGTCTAGATCCAAAGAGGTTTGTATTCCTCCAAATCCAAAGACATCGCGTCAGTAAATATGGTGGTTAGTATAGCTTTAAAATAAATTTTAAAGTTTCTATAAATGTTTTCTTAATGGAACTTAAGCTTTAAACTAATAATATTAATAAATACTAAATAATATACTAATATTGGTTTTGTAAAGCACCCACAAAGAGGCCGTTTCTAATTTTATTGCTAGTCTACAAGCAAAATATTTAGAAATCCTTGTATTTGCTGTCATTTTCATTAGAGATTTAAAATAAAGTAGCCTTGACTTTGAAAGGAAATTCTTCACAAGGATTGGTCGAAACAGCACAATTGATGATGTTTATGGTGACGTCACCATAATCTTGCCACCAGTTTGCGCCTTGTTTAGTGAATACGGAAATGGAGCAAATAAATAAGGCGCATCTTGGGGAGCATCTTGGGCGCAAAGTTGCGCCATTTCTATACTTGCGCCGGAGCAGATTTGCTCCCGTTAGTGAATCCAGGCCCAGAAGCACGGGATTGAAGCAGAATACAGGTGGAGAAATGGGAGGGTGAGAGGTCTAGTTAAAGAGAAAAGATAAAGAAGTCAGGACTAAGGTGGCACGGCCATGTGAAGATAATGTATAAAGAGAGGGTATTTAAGATGTTAAACATGGACGTGGGGGACAATGCTAAGGAGTAAGACCAAGAGACAGATTGGTAAAGAGAGATGAGAGGATTGTGGAAGATAGGTGGTCTAAGTTACAAACAGAGCCAGTGAGTGGCTGGAAACTTTTGATGTTGATGATGATGATGAATTTAAAACATTTACGCAATGTTGAATATGAAGTGTTCATGAAATGTTACATTTGAGACATTCCTGGGAAGTATCAATTACAACTGAATGGGATGTGTTATTATAAAACAGTGTGTGACAAGTAAGGCCTGCTAAGAGACATTGTGAAAGTTTCGCTCACCCTGGGTACATCCCCTAAGGACGGGGCAGTGACGGTGAGGTAGTACACGTTGTTACCTGCCAGGGAGCGACACAGTAATCGCAGCTTGCTGTACATCGACTTGACTGGGTGGTTCTAAAACAACAAAACAACTGTTCATAGACTTGCTAGGATTTGAGGTGAACAGAGAGATACATATTAGGTGTGTCTAGAGTGCATTTTAACAGACTGTGTAAACTTACTTGTAGTCTGATGAGGTAGTCCTGGAGGTCAGAGTATGTATAGGGGTAGCAATGAGCTAGAAAGACCAGGTCATTGTCGTATGGGAAGTCCAGATTGAACGATAGGGTAAAACTGATGTTTGCCTCATCCTCCCCGTTCCTGCATCATAGCATACAACCCACATCACAGTGATACAATATAGTGCGTTTCTAGGGGTTTATTGTTGTGATTATGGTTGACTGAGCATCTCAGGGGGGATTACTATAGGAATACTGGTTTATTGAGTAACCCAGGTAATAGGGTGTGCCAAGTACACTTTTTCAATTTAAAGCAAACTTGAATCAAATATCTGAAATATTCTCAAAGCCAAATCAAAGTTCGAATATTTTCTTTTAGTTGTTTTATGATTGAAAAAATAAAAATATGTTGTGGTTATTTATAGTAATTTACATACTAAAATTAGTTGTAAAATGTTTTATTGTACAATTGTTTGTGAAATTTCATGATACTCTGACAAATCAAGTTATTATCACAATACATAATTCAATTTCTTCAGATTTTTCCCATGTGACTATTAATTTTTAATGTACAAAACAGCTCAAAATGGCTATAATTGAACATAAATTGAGTATTCTAGATGTAAATATTTTTACTGGCAAAGCTTCAAAGCCAGAATTTGTTTCGAAGCGAAGTCAAAAGTTTCGAAGCTCCGCACACCCTTACCAGGTAGTAATGTTATAACTAATGGAAATCTTTCTCTGCCATGTTTAGCGCCTGAGGGTGTAGAACACTCACTGAGAATCATTCCTGAAGTAGGTGATGTTCTCTCCGCATCTTTTCCACCCGACCTGGTTTAGTTGGGCGTCCTTGGTGGAGTACATGAGGGGCCTCATGCCCACACTATACAGACTTTCTGCTTTGGAAAGGTTCACTATGGAGAACCTGTAGCAAACAACTGTCATTACACCTCTCCCTGAACACCAGAGGGTGTGTCATCCCCCTACTACCATACATAGCAATATGCAAATAAGAGTTAAAGTGTGGATTAGGGAGCCTCTTTCAAGTGATGTCAAAAAATATATTCAGAGTTTATTTAGTGGTTTTTTTTTTTTTAGTTGCCCAGGGTGGCTATTAAACTTCTTTTATAAAATTCCCTGACTTTTCCACACAATATATTTTTTTTTAAATTTAACATCTTTATAGTTTTTCTTGTTGAATGGCGATTTTTCTGTTTATTACATTGATCATATATCTTTTTCATAAGTTAATACGGTAACTCAAAAGTTGGTTCGATGTGATTTCTAATCCATCTGACGCTGAGAATGCACTCAGCCTTTAGGCTGGTTTATGCTGCCTACACCATCTAGTAGAAATCACATGTACTAGGGGAATTTAGAACGTGTGGGGGTTTCCCGTTGCCTTCCACACTGAATTTCTATCAGCGTGTGTGAAAGTGCATACCAATTTTTTCGGAATGGTATTTTCACATACCTTCCAGGGTTCTTTTACCTGCCACAATCGACATGGGATCGATGGCTTTACTTCTCCTCTGAAAGAAGTGGTACTGCAGATTTTTATCGCTCAAGAAAAATCTGTCACAATGGCTGGGTTTGAACCCACAAACATCGGGTCCTGAAGTGAGTACTTTATCCCAAGACCAACGAGGTAAACTGATCACATATATATTTTTAAATGAAGTCTATGACACATCAACATTTTTAGAAGTTATTTTTCCAGTATAAAATGTTTAAGGTATTATTTGTGGCATAAAAAAAACTTTGTACAACCATCTCAAGTTAGAAAACTATGACTCTTGTTAACATGTGAGAAACAAAATCTCTCACTTTTGTTTAAGTGTTAGCTGAGAGATTTTATCCTAATATTTAAATCAAGGATAGCCAACCAAACTGCTTAAGAAAATTCCCTGGCTGGTTTAAGTTTTCCAGGTCAGTTAGAAAATTCCCTAACTCGTTAAAGTTTCCAAGGTCAGGCATAAAACCTTCAAGTTGTTTCCTGTATGTTTATGAATACTGTTACCATGAGTTTATTGTTTATAGAAATAATATTGTATATAAATGCAGTTTACATATTAGGCTACGGCCAGGCTTGCGACGCCGCGACCAGGTCGCGGGGAATGCTTTTTGTTGTTACCGGCCACGCTTGCGACCTGGTCGCCACGTTTTATGACCAGATGTTATCATGGCACCAAGGCATGAAGATGTGTTACTAGCCATAGTAGTATCTAGTTATATGAAGAAGAAACGTACATCTAAAAAATACGGTGTCCACCCCATTAATATGCAGAGACGTATTTATGGATAGTTTCACACCTTATTTAATGAACTCAAAAAGGCTGAAAATAGATTTTTTCAGTATTTTAGAATGAGTGTAGCTTCATTTGACGAACTTTGCTCATACGTCAGAGAGGGCATTTACTTCATTTATACCCGCCACGGTGGCGTAGTTGGCTAACGCGCCAGTCGTGTTGAGCTTGACCGCCGAGGACGGGGAGATCAAGGTTCGAGTCTCGGTAGGGTGAACTGGGGGTGATTTTTCCTAAATGGTTTTCCACTTTCCCTCCACGCAAATGCGGGTTCACTTCCTCTAAATTCAACCCTCCCAATTCCTAATCCATTAGCGTAATTAGTACTTAAGCGTATAACCCGAATGGGTAGTAAGACGCGGTGCTAAATATTATTATTATTACTTCATTTATAAATAGCTCGGTATCAAACATTGCTAAGTACCGTACTCTACCGAGTGTCAAACTCCAGACGGGCGGAAAACACTGGGCGGTTTGCAAGAAAGTTAGTGAAAATGCTTAGTGTAGGAGTGATAGCGTGGTCCCGAGTACCTTATCGGTCGACATTTTAACCTAGGATGACGCAAGCAAACCCACACAAGTGTCCATTGTTCTCGCGACAGGCTGCGACCCGAACGCAAGTGTGGCCACCTCCATAAGAAATAAAGGCGAGCGTATTTGTCGTTGCGACCTGAAAACGCTCACGAAAGCGTTTTGAAATCTGTCGCTGTCGCTGGTCGCCAAGCGTGGCCACCCTCATAAGAATCAATGTAATACACTACTGCAACCTGGTCGCAGCGTCCTGGTCGCGGCGACCAGGTCGCAAGCCTGGCCGTAGCCTTAATACTTGATAAATGCTGATATTAATATTTATGAAAACAGACATTATTTGGACATTTTATTTGATTTTGTGAAACATCAGTTTCCTGATTTGCCAAAGATATTTACTTAACTAGGTGAATTCTCTTGTTTCTGAATTTTTATCTAAGACAAACAAATGTCTTGAATTCAGAAAATTCCTTGAAATCATTATAATTTACAAATATGATATATAGTTCCTTTTGATTTCAAAGAAACCCCACTTGCTGTATTGTTAATTTGAGTGGGAAATCCTCCTGTAATGCGACGGTTGCAGGGGAGCAGTATATTTTATTTCACAGCAAATTTCCAAAACTTTTTCTTTGATTTGGCATAATTTTCTAGTGTGTGGATGATGACTAAATGATAAGTTTATCTAGTCTAGTTTGTGGTTGATTGGAGGTCATGATCAGACCCCGACCAAGATTAATGGGATAATATTACTTAACTAAATTCCCACGCTTTTGTAGCAGGCTAACTAGCCAAGTCCCGTACAACCCAAATCAATTGCCACAAATAACGGTCTTGAAATAAAATGTACATGGATTGCTGAGAATATGCTCATAACTATACATATGTGTGTTACATACCTCACCACAACAACAACTTCGATGAACACGAGCTCCGTTAGACGCGCGCTGCTATTCTCCTGGCCAGTGACGCCGCACTTCACCGGGCCGAGCTTTTGGTTCATCTGACTAAACAGCTGGGTGGGGCGTCGCGCGCTGTTTTCGCTGGTTATGGCTCACGTGCCAAAGTAAGCTTCATGGGACGTCATCTCCCCACCCCTACTACTCTACTATGGTGTGCCGAGCTCTGGTACTATAAGACACCGTGGCTTGCTGGACAAGATTACTAACTTTCTGGCTCGTAGTGCTAGCCATTTGTGACGTTCTATGTCACTGATATATGCTGGGTCCATCAGACCTGCAGTTTAGGTAATAGTGTGTCCCACTCCATGGCCTGCACGACCATGTCGTAGTCTGCAGTGCCTTTAGACAAAAGGGGCTGTTTAGGTTGTTCCAGGACTAGCAGTGTGCCTTATTAGGTGTTGGTCGGCTCTCTTAGAGTTACTGGTTGCGCTTTACGCCATGATTGTAGTTTGCTTTAATGATTGTTGTTCAACTTGTGGGTCCCTTGCCCTTCAGGTATGGCTCGTGTTTGTTACATATTTTGATATCGTCCCTTAGAGAGGACGTGTTGCCCCCTTCTGGGTTTAATAGTTGACCGTCTCGGGTTTGATCACCTCGAGTCTGGCTCGAACCAATTGGTTATTAGCCGGGTCATTATGTGTTTGGCCTAGAACCCTGGACTGGAACTTTTGTCTACAGTTTAGCCGGAATATGTAAAGCCGGAACTAAAACTGTGTAGCTTATACCTGTTGTACCTGAATGGAAATAATTTAAGCTAGCCTCACTAGCACGGGTAGTATTCCTCCTCGATAGGAAGTCTGCTAGTTTGTTTTAGCCAGTTAACTGGTTAACTTATTGTGTGGGGTATTCTTGTTAGTGTAATTGTTTATTGACTAATGTGGTATTTGTGTTTCAAATGGTGAGGCTACCCATACCAAGCATATCCACAGATTTGCCTGTGTTGTACTAATGTTGGCGCTTCCCGCCTTGACAACAATTGAGTGGGGACACTAGATAACTCGCTTGGGAGCTATCAATTTTAGGGATCCATAATTATATTAGCCTAAAGCTTCACTAACTGGATAGTGCTTGTATTATTCTTAATGTATGTGCTGACAAACTGATCTCATTAAAGCTTATTTGTTTATCACAATCAATATCCTTATGTATTCCCTGTTCACGTACCTGGGGTTTAAAGAAAATAAACCTCCGGTGCACTTTCTCCACGCAAAGGCAAGTATATTACCTCTAAATAATAACTTACTCATCCCTACCACACTAGCATGATTAATTATTGTAGATGGCCTGGATAGGTAATAAGAAGTGAAGCCAGAAATAAATTTAAATTTATTCATCCCTACTTTTCCTTGAATAAATATTTCAGTTTATTAATGTCCCTTCTCTGACTTTACAAACTCTGTAGGCTTTCCTAAGCCTATCAAAAATGTTGTATTTCGACTACTGACCTGTAGGTGATGTGCGCCCTCGTGTTTTCCACCCTGAAATAGAACCACTGCATGTGCCGGTTGGTGTACAGGTCTGTACGCAAGTATAGCTCGTAGTAGCACTCAGTAACCTTTACCACCTTCGCCAAGTTGCCTGACTCGAACCTGGACTCAAACCTCAAACCCTCTGCTCGGTCGCAAGGGCATGCCTCCAGGAAATACTTGCTGCCACCAACGCTCGACCTGCTGAACTGTGCCCCAAAAGAATTATTATTGGGCACAAGGGAATAAAGCTTTAAAATAGGAACTAGATAAAATAACTCAAAACACACAAATACTCATTATATGAAAATACTGTATGTGTATGTGGGGTTGTACTGGTACATAACCATGATATGAGATTACTCAAGTAGTTGAATGCACTCAGCCTTATGAAAACCAATGTCCCCCACCCTCCCTCCCTGACAAACAGGCCATGGATCCACCCTCGCTTACGTAGTTGACTGCGCTCATGGGATAGTATTGGAACATAACTTGGCCTGCCTCCTCCCCCACTGCCTTGGGTTGCACCTCTTTGCCTGTAGATTGGTAGTACTGCTCTGGAGCGGGGGGCACATACTCGATATGGTGGATCCTCTCCTCCAGAACCTGACAACATATAATCAAGAGCCTCAATCACACTCAAGATTGTTATGGTCCAGACACTGTCCAATATTTGAGACGTTGGTAAGAATTGCAGTAGCGTCTTCACTGGAATAATTTAAAGTTTTAATATCAATGGGTTTCAAATCCCGAATAACCTCCAACAATTATGCATAGAGCATTTTCAGAGTTTACTGTATGATTATCAAGAGTATATCTTCAAGTCATAATATACACCAACCTGACACTCAGCGGGCCACCGGGCAGCCTGCTGTGGGCAGTCCAACTCCCTGGGAAAAGCAAACAAGTCTCTGGGCTCTTTAAGTCGTGCCACGGGTCGGAGTGTGCGACTGTCTGTGTTGATCTCCACCTGGTTTGTCTTCAGGGTGTTATGTAGGAGACTGCTCAGGTAACTTCCTAGCAACAAGAGGAGTTGATACGGCTGTGTTCTAACATTAATCGAGAGCTCAGATGGTCTTCAGGAGACATCAAGTACAGTGTTTCCAAGCAACATTAATAAAACATGGTTAGTAACTAAATTAATAGGCTATGTCAAGAGAATATTTTTTTAAATTATAAATTAAAGACAATAAACATAGCTTTTATTAAATAATAGCTATATTGTGTATTTCCTCTGTATATTCAAAGTAGACACTAAAAAAGTCGGTATTTTTTAACGCAAAACTACTTGTAGGATGTTAGGGCTGTGAAGACAATTATTATTGCTATTCTATGACATGGCAACTACTCTATTTTTTGTTACCTTTTCTAAAGTGAAAATTTATTTCTAACTAATATTCTCACACATAAATGGCTACTTTTTATTGATATTTATTTTACCTCAACTCCATGTTTACTTACTTACTTACTTATGGCATTAGGAACTTGAAAATTTGTTGCTGTACTTACAAAAGTACGCCACCTTAACCTACCTTGAATTAGTTCCATCCAGTCCACCTCATTACACCCAATCTCTTTAAAGTCTATTCTGTTATCCTCATATCTGCGTTTAGGTCTTCCCAATGGTCTCCTCCCATTGGATTTACCAGTCTGCACAATGAACATGGTTTTAGAATCTCCCATGTCCCGCTCCCCGTAATCTACAAGCCTTGATTATTCTAAGAATGTATTGTGATGAGTACAGGATGTGTAACTCATCATTATGTAACCTCCTCCATTCCTATGTAGCCTCATCCCTATTTGTACCAAATATCTTCCTAAGTACCTTGTTTTTGAACACCCTAAATTTGTTATTGCCATGTAAGGTAAGAGATCACGTTTCAGACCCACAGAGAACTGGGAAAATTGTTTTGTATATTCTGAATTTTACATTCCTTGACAGCAGACAAGTTATAATACACATTTCCTGACTGTCCTAATTTCCAGTCTAATATCGTCAACGTTAGTTAAAATTGTTCCTAATTATTTAAACTCATTAACCCCATCAAATGATATGTTGTTCTCAGTAATCTCTAAATCATGGCCCCCAATCTGTGTCCTCTGTGTGGTCATATACTTAGTCTTTTCAGTGTTCACTTCCAAACATATTTCCTTACCAGCCTCTAATAACATTTCTACATTTCTTGTAACAGTTTCCTGACTACTGCCCAGCTAAGCTAAATCCTCTGTGTATCCTAATAGCTGCACTGTACCGTTTAGTGTCAACCTTTCCCTATTTTCTTGTATTATCCATACTCTATATACTCTATTATTATTTATTAATCTGATAATCTGTAATTTATACTAATCATTCTGTCAATTACAACATATTAAACTAAGTTAAGACATATCAAAATTGTATTTGAATATAATAAGCTGACCAATATTAGAGTGAAACCACCACTTTCTAAGTTTTATTATAGGCTCCAGGTCATGTGTTATTCTTGTACATAAGTAAGCAGGATATGTGTTAAACAGTTAACTGAAATTTTAGTCACGAGTGTTAATAACCCTATCTGTGTGTCTTAAGAAACACTAAGTAAAATAGTTTTCTATTTGGCAAACACTCTTACCGTATGGTGTCATGACTACAAGCCCGAACTGTGGTAAATGTGTCAACCTAGGATCCTTGAGGATAGACTCGCGGGCTAGTCGAACCACGTCTTACTACCAACTCCCACTCATCTCAGACGATATAGAGACAACTGATTGAACCAAATCCCCGGTGAACATGCGAGCCTGACATCACTCTCAAGCAGTCAGAATTACAATAAAGTACTCAAGTTGCAGACTTCCAGGGACGGACGAGAGAGAGAGTACGCGGGTTTCAATGACACGGCTCAAACTCGCACAGAGTTAGAAAAAAACAAACTAATCTCATTAAAGGTTGGGCTTGGTGCAAAAACTAACTTTGAACTTTTGCGTACAGTTGAGTAAAGTATCGTTTAAGTTCTGAGTATTTCCTGGTAGCAAATTAAGAAAACTTCCAAATAATGTGAAAAGTTGGAAACAAAGATTTTAGATTATGTGAATTGTTTATTCACTTTAAGTTTTGGATGAATATTATGCACAAAAATGTCATTTGATTTTTACGCAGCTGTTTTACCCTTGTCCATTTTATTTAATTTGTTCTTATAGGGATCGAATTAAAATTGATAGCAATGATTATAATCTAACATTATATAATTTTAGATATAAGATTAAAATAATACTTTCAAAGGTACCTAATTAAAAAGTTGATATTACTAAGTAAAAATATTATTTTGAACAGTTAAAAAGTGAGAGTATATTTTAGCCGATAGGAATTTGGGAGAAACACTATTTGCCATAGAGTTTTCAAAATTTGTCATGTCGCTATTTTTTTTAAAAAAACACGACATTTGGAGGAGATATGCAAGCAATTATTTTGAAATGTTTTCAGTCCTTCTGTACTATAAAATAATAATTAATGTTATGGATTCTAACCTGTATGGAATTGGTCAAAGAAGGAATGAGACTAGAAATATTCAAACTTATTTGGTCATAAATCACCCCCAAATTAAAAATGGTTTAATTCCTTTAAAAAAAAAAGTGGTTGTATGTTTTTGTGAAATTTTCCTCCTGCTATTTTAACAGTTTGGAATAATGATCATGGTGTAGATGTTGTATGTTGTATCTTTGAAGCTTGTATCACATTTTGTGCCTCAAACATTTTGGAAGTTTATATCGACGACATTGGTTGACTATACCAACATTAACATTAAACATTACAACATTAAGAAGTCAATGAAATGGACTATGTGTTTAGTACAAAAGGTTCAAATATATAGAAATGAATGCTAATCAAATTTAATTTTGTAATTTTAGTTTTTACTACTTGTCTGGGCCATACTGATGGTGTAGGGCTAGGAAGGTTTAGTTGGGAGAAAATTTACCTGAATTTGAGTAAAAGGAAACATAGAAAACATCCTCAGTACATTCAGCCGAGACTCGAGTCCCGACCTCCCAACTACCAGCAATTCAATCTATTGCAAGAGTGGCACAAACCCTTACAAACTTTGAGATAGTTATAGTTTTGTTGAAAAATTGCAGTCTGGGCACAAAAGAGCCTGACAATGAATGTTGTCTTCAAGCAGGAATTGGGAAATTAGAGCTTCTAGAGGTATAGGGATGTGTAGTATTTAAATGAAGTGAACCCACATTTTCGTGGAGGGTGTGTGGAAAAACACTTAGGGAAAATCACCCCTAGTTCACCCGACCGAGATTCGAACCTCGATCTCGCCATCCTCGGTAGTCTAGCTCAACATGAAACTAGCGTGTTAGCTAACTACACCACCAAAGCGGGTCAAGAATAGTTAAAAAGGTTGGTAAAACCACAGTTGTTGTCCAGTGAAGGCCCTGGTTAAGGTCATCAAATTTTCAAGCATGATATACTGATAAACCACCTCAAAAATACACAAATCATAGTTTGAATTCCAGTTGGTGAAAGGGCAGCCTTCTATTCGACTTCAGTGGTGACATAACCTTATTTGTCTAGGGGGTAAACTAACAAAAAAAAGGCCGTTTGTGAGGCTTTGACCCCCAAATCAAGTTGGGTGGGGTCTGAAGACCCTCCCTCAGCAAATGTTTGAAAATTGGGTATCTCTAGAAGATATTTGAAGTTGCCATCACCTACATTTTTAATTAAACTTTTCTATAAGCTATTTGGAGTGGTTTTCTTCCATAAGCCTTTTGGAATTTGGATACCTCTAGCACAGAGACTTTCAACCTTTTTCAACTCTTGGCACAATGAACAATGCACTAACATTTTTAAGGCACACTATAAGTTTTTAATGAAAGATTTTATTGAAATACTAATAAATGCATTATTTAATGAAACAATAATCTCATAAATTTAAAAAGAGGTTCTTTTTGACTTCCTTCAAACTCTCGTGGCTCAAGTGGTGACTCTCGCAACATACCAGCTGAAAAATTTTTCTATCTTGAGTGGTCCAATCTTTTTTTTTTTTTTTTTGCAAATTAGATTTCTCTAGAGCAGGGGTGGGCAACATCTTTTTCAAGATAGCCTCAAGTGTGGCGAATGAGAAGTGAAATTCGCAACATCATGTAAAAATTGAGAAATTAGGGTGCTCAAACGAGTATTTAAATTAACACACTGTTTGAGTAAAAGTATTCAAAATACGTAAACTTTAACTATTCAGTTACAATTGGTTTGAACACAAATGATTAAAACTGTTCAGATAGAAGTCTTAAAACAATTTAATGTGAAGTTTGGCAGTATTTTTGTCTGGCAAGTTGCAGGAACATTGGCGTAATGTCTGAACTCAATGCACAGCTTAACTCTGCCTCCAGATTGACATCAATAATTTGATATCTGTATTTATACTTGCGTCACTACAAATTTTAGCTCCCAGCTTTCTTGAAAATTTCGTGTTAAGCTCTTCCATTCTCACCACTAGGTTCTGAATCAATAGGTTTGTCTGCTTCACTCACCTCAGCACTATCACCTGCTGCTGGTTCCCTTCAAATCACCCACATATCCATCTCTCAAGAAGAATTTGCGAAAATTTTAAAACAACAGTTTTTAGTAAAGTAAAAAATAAAAAAATGAGAAAATTGTACACATGAAACAGGTGAAAACGCACCTCTTAAAATGTTTGTTATTACTTATTAGACACCACCCATTCAAGATCGAGGCTAGACTAAAGTGTAAGAACCAAAATTAGTAAAGGGGTGAATGGACAGTAATTACTGTGAAAAGTGAAACAGAAGAGCAGTCCCAGGTAATATTTTTCCTCAAGGCGCTTTTACACGAGGCCAGTCGATAGGCAAACTCAAATGGCATCAGTCTACTACTGCCAGTTTATCAACTGGCCTCGTGTAAGAGCGGCTTCACAACTCAATCCCTTTCTAGGAAAGGAATTTTTCTTCTTTAAAAACCCAGCCCACAAAGTAATTTCTCTTTAAAACACACCTCGTTCTTAAATACAGCCCTCAGAATTGTTGGTAAAAGTGTGGAGGGGAGTAGTGGATGGCAGTGTTGTATCTCTGACTTATTCCCAAAGTGGAATGTTTCCAATGATATACACTAAATATCAAGAATAAAATAGCTAAAGATATTATTTATGCTTTTAGTGAGGACTACTCCATCTTGATATCATATTCTGCAAATTGAAAAATGACACCTGGACAAGTGAATTGAACCCAGGACCTTTGGCTTAGTATAACAATGCTCTAACCACTGAGCTATCCAGAAATCACCCCAAGCCCAGGGTCATTCTTCACTCATATTTTAAGGCAGAGTCTATGTTGGACGTGCGGAAATCGTCGGCTACAAGTGTGTGATTTTATTAAGATCACGAGCTATCTATCAGATAGTGCAGCCATCTTCGACTCGGTAGTTGGCTTATTGCTGCCATTTGTACAACTATTATTCCCGTGTCCAGGTGTCATTTTTCAATTTTCAGAAAAGTAAATATCAAGTTACAACGGTCCCACTATCAGAAAAAAGTTTATTTTTCTGTGAGAGCTAGCAAACTTTAATTCTCCATACTTTTATAGCCAATTCGCTACATGTGGCGATTGGCGACGGGGTTGTCACCTTAGCTCTAGAAGCTATTTGGAATGAGCCTCCTCTACACATTTGTTGAAATTTAAATATCTCTAAAAGCTATTTAGCGTGGTTTTGCCTGATAATATTTGGAAAGTTAGCTGCCCATTATAGAAGCTATTTGAAGTGTTTCTTCCCCGGAAAATTTATGAACATTCAATGCCTCAAGAAGTTATTTAAAGTGGTTTTTACCTGTATTAAAAAGAATATTGTCGTTGAATATTGGTAGAGTATTTAGGTCTGAAGCCACCAAAATTATGAGTCATGTATAAAGCATTTATAATGTATGCCAAACGGCTATAAGAGGTTGTTGTAAAACGCATCATAGACATTTTGTGACTGTTATAGAAAAATAATCCCTATTTTCTAATCATGTAGTTTACAAATATCTTAATAAAAACACATAAAATAAAACCTGTAAAATAAAGTCTATATTGTCTTATTTTCTTGCAGTAAAAATCCCATGCAGGCATAAATTTACTCTACAAAAAGATATTTTTAAATAGGTTAACTTATTTGTAAAAAGTTAATCTGAAACATAGCTTAAATTATTACAAGTTCTACAAGTAATTATTATATACAAACCCAAATGTGTTGGTGTATTTACATGTAAATTAAAAATTAATACGAAGGAAAAGTATATTATCGTTAATAAAAACACTATAAAAGTAATATGTAAAATAAATACTCAATATATTGAGTAAAAATAAACTTATAAAATAATTACCGTAACGGAAGGTAAACTGTACTGGATTTTGTTCCATTCTGCTCATGAACCAGTGCATGTGAAGTACCCTAGCAGAGTGTCAAACCAATCACCTTTCAGACAGAAGCACGTCACTCACCCTATTACATTACAAACATCACGCCCAGTTGAACACCCCACAATCAAGGGAGAAGAAAAAAGTTTAATTTGTTTGTGTCAGACAGCCTCACCCACCTTTAGTGCAGACAGGGAAGAGAGCAGCTTGTAGGTCCTTCACCACCCCCGCATCCATCCCTCACTCGGCAAGCTGGACGGGCAACGCACCCGTCCGGCGCTTGTTCCCGCTCTGGGCGGCCACTGATCAATTCTCCCCTCCCCTCCATGTCAGTGTCATTACATGCCCTCCTCCCTCCCTAACACACAAACACGGTGCATGCTACTCACTCATTCACTTTGCTGGTGGTGGGGGAACTGAGAGCATGGGGAACTTTTAAACAAGAATAGAATCACATTTATATTTTTAAATTTGTTACTAGACACACATGTCTGCACATGAGTGAACGAAAGAAAACCAGCGATTATTTTGACACAACTTTAACTACTGAGATCAAATGTGAAAGAAGGTCTTGTCAGAGTTGAATCCTTCCCTCTGGGCACAAGGACAAAGGCATCGGTCTCATATAGTCTAGTTTTCTGTTTACAAGGAGGTCAGTGTTTGTTTTCAGGACCAATTTACTAAGATATTTTTTTTGCTAAATGTTTCCCACTTTCCCTTCATACAAATGCAAATACATTTTCTCTAAAGTCTATCTTCCTCAACCCTACCCCTATTGGTGTTATTATAGTCTGGATGGGTATTAAGACGAAGAATATTTATTTCTGAGAATTGTAAGTCTCAATTGTTGGTAAGAGCTTGGAGTATTTTTTAAAATGTAACTAACTCTAATTAAAGTGAATACACAGTTCATAATTAGCCTATTCAACAAAAGTATGCGAACTTTAGGTCACCGAAGATTACTGGATATGATATTCTTAGTGAATTAGAGTGGCCGGCCTAGTGTTTCACTTTTTCACTTATGTCAGAATATAAGTGATTCATGTTTTTACCCCCCTCCCACCTTTTATTGACTACTTTATACCCCTCCTTCCTTTAACTCACCCTTTACCTCCTGTTTACCCCTCAAACTCTTTTATAATTCCTCCCCAGGTAGAGACCCCCCTCCCCGGTCAATATATATCAACCCCTCCTTTTTAATTGGGGAGGGGAATGAGGGAGAGTATCGACCTGGAAGCCATGTGTTAAACAAAATGAGGTGGGCGGGTGGCATGCCCGGTTCTGATCCAGGGATCAAGGTTCCATTCTAGCTGGCTGCACTAGGATCAGTTCACACACCATGTGGGTAAACAAGCTCTAGTCATAGATGTGCTAGGGTCTTTTACAAACATTTATTATCCTCATCCTGTTTCATTAGAGTAGGCAATTTGTTGGCAGTCAGCACTGAACTGGCAGTGTTTCCTAAAAAAAACAATAGTTCTTCTTGAATAATTATGAAATAGTATTTTTTTTTACTTTCTAATATGTGTTACATACATAATGAAGTGGTTTATTTAGCAACGCATCCTACTACTCATTCAGGTTATACTGTGTTAGGGATGAGGAAGGCTGAAGTTAGTTGAAGTGTACCCACATTTGTGTGAAGGAAGAGTGGAAAATCATTTAGGAAAAATCACCCTAATTACACCCAACCAGCATTTGAACCCCAATCTGCCCATCATTGGCAGTTTAATCTATTACAAGAGTGATGCCTTAAGTCATCATTTTTAAATCTGTGCTTTGGGCAGCCCTTGGGCTTCTCTATAGTTATCTCATGTTTTGTGGGGTAATTTTAGAATATTCTTAATGTTTTTCAAACTATAAGTTAGCATCAGTAATTAGGACTGCCCATTTTTCCAAAACTGAATAAAGAACATTTGCCAAAGGTGCAGCCAGAACATGTGATTTTTTAATTTGTTTTATACCTGTAAAATGTAACGGTGACTATTGAATGTTCATAATATTAGTGTTAAAAATGTTATGAGAGCCCAGCATTTTTTTATTTATTTTTTTTTGGGCAAGGGCTTCTTCGGGGTCTACAAGGATTGGATTCAGGTATGATATTTGTAAATGTTTTAATTATAAACAATTCAACAACTACAGATTTGAAACCAAGACTTCTTAAAAGGGGGCCACCTTGGTAGATGAAAAATTGCCACACAGATGTTCCGCTCTAACGCAATATTGAATTCTACAATGGGGTATTTTAAACTATAGTTCCCGCCAAAATAAAGTTGAAAGATTCCAACAGCCTCTTGTTCCTTAACAGCCATAAACTTCGAGTTTTATTAATAGGAAAAAATGCGGGAAATGTGACATTAGCTCATTTCCAATTACTTTTTAAGCATGTTTGAGGAGGTATGAGACCAGGCATTATGAAAAAGAGCTCTAGATCTAGCATCTGACAAATGCAACTTTATTTTTTGATAAGCTCACAACAGGAAATGTTAAGATATTTGAGAACTAATAGTGAGCATTCCTCTTTATCTTTAGAAAAGAAGATTTGTAGTTTTCTGTGCCTTCTTTCCTAATGACATGCCAAAGGGTGGTTGTAGGTGAAGGTCAAAAGAGAGTAGATATAAGCTTAGACAGAAAAGAGAGTAGTTCTATGTTAAGCCGTGTGGTCTGACTGTGATTGGTACTTTCTCCTTGAATAAGACTTTTAAAAGAAGCATGATTTTCCTTGAAACCCCAATAAACTTCTTTCCCTTATTTACAGAACAATAAAAGGCCTCTAAATAATACTCAATTGAACAAATCTTCCAAAAATGTTTCAATATCCAAGAATGTTGTTATTTCTTAATATGGGTAAATAAATATAGGCCCTGTGTGTTTGATTTGGGCAGGGGTGTTTAAATTGCACTGACTGTAATTGAAAAAAATGACAACAAAAGTTCAGAAAATGATGTACAGTCAACTCTCGATTCTACGACCCCGGGAATAACGTCCCTCTCGAAGTAACGACCCTTTTTGGGGGAACCGTGAAAAATGTGAATAACAAAGGTCGAAAATTTTAAGGAAATCGGCCGTAAAATGTGTTTGTTGCACTTACGATTATTTTTGTCAGCGCTGTATTACTAGTAACTGGGGTAGGTCAGGTATAAAAATAGACACCACCCTATCAATGCCAGCCAATAGCACTTGACTCTGTCCACCCCATCCCACAAGCAAGACAATGTTTCCCCGCGCGCGACTGCCGCTACATCACGCGCCAGGCTTGTTTTTGCCGTTGTTATTTAGATTCTCGATTTGGTTACGTTTTTGGTTTGATTTTGTGAACTATTTTGGACGACCCAAGCTATTTTCTTTTATTTGATACGAACTTATAATTTCGACGAAATGAGTGGAAAGAGGACCTTCTTGACGCTCATCAAGAAGTAGGAGATAATCCAGGAAGTGGATGAGAAGAAGATTACAAAGATGGCGACTACGCGGTGGCATGACATTCCGAAGTTGACAATTTTCACGATTCTCAAAATGAGACAAGAAATTGTGAATGTAGTGCAGAAGGAAGGCCACAATGTAAAGACCAAAAATTTGAAGGGTGCGACGTACACGAATCTGAAGCAAGCTATGCTGGAGTGGTTCAGCCAGCATTGAGCGCAAAACGTGTCTATAAACGAACCGATGATGTAGAAAAAGGTCGATGAATTTTTCGCCCCTCGTGATCGGTAAGTTCAAGAAACTCCGGGGTTTCAAGGGCAACATCTCGACAAACTCAGGAACATCGATGTTTCTGTCAAAGATCACCACCAGAATGCTTCAGCCCCTGGACCAGGGGATAATCCAGCAATTTAAGGTGAAGTTCCGCGAGATGCTTGTTTGGAATATGGTGTGGAATCTCGACATGGGCAAGGAGGTCAAAAAGTGGGATGTGTTCAGGGCCATGGAGGGAATCGTCACCAGTTGGAGGCCCGTGAGACCGGTGGTAGTCACCAACTGCTTCCGACACGGCCACTTTGTCCTACCAGTCAACGAAGGGACTGCAGTCTATGTGCTATCCATCCACCACTGCTAGCGCCGAAGACCCAGTCGATTACCAGTGGACGCCAATTCTCAGCCAGGCCCCTACACGGAACCGCAGCTTGGCTCATCAACAGCACCCTCGTCTGCCCCCCTGACTTTCACTCGGCCGTGTGACGAGGAAACGTGGCAGAGATTATCCCCAGACTGCACGTATGAGGAGTACATAGCAGCAGACGATGACATCACAGTTTGGGGCACCCTCGACAACGCCGATATAATCAGGGAGCAGCAGGAGTCCAGCGATGAAGAGGGGGAGGAAGAAATGGAAGAAGAGCCTGAAGACATCCCCACAACGAAAATGTTCTGAAAGCGTGGACATCTACTCAAGAGCACTTAAGCACCAGGGCGCTAGCGAAGAGCTGTGGTTCCAGTTCTATAATGTGAAAGACTTCGTTGAGCAAACTGGCGCTAGGAAGAAGCAGACCTCGATAATGGACTTCTTTAAGAAATAGGTATTTTTTCATGTGTTGTCTAAAAAAAGCAATTTTTGCGTATAAGGG
Organism: Timema bartmani; assembly: GCA_902151455.1. Lineage (NCBI taxonomy): Eukaryota > Metazoa > Arthropoda > Insecta > Phasmatodea > Timematidae > Timema > Timema bartmani. The sequence goes on along the minus strand of CABFWB010002034.1, from coordinate 26,905 downwards.
TCGGGGGTGAAATAAAATCAGTTAACATTCCAATAACGACCCCTTCGAAATAACGACCCTTTTCCAGGGAACCGTGAATGGTCGTAGAATCGAGAGTTGACTGTAGTTATTTTACAAAACCAATATCAGTAAGTACAATCTGTTTTATAGTCAGGTAACTATAAACCTGTATGCATGTGTCTTTTGTTTTGGTATTTTAAAAGTTTTGAAAAAAATAATATAATAAAACTTGTAGAAAGCTACTTAGTAAAATATTGTACAATATAAAATATAAAAAACAATAGTGTAATTTATTTAAATAGGTTTTACTTTCAAATGCATAACTTGTATTGTTAACTAAAGGAATACCTACCTACAATTGTATATAACAAATTAAGTTATTTTTTAGTAAATAAATGTTTCAAAAATATAATATATTTAAGAACTACTACCCCAACTAAGCAGTAAGTAGTATTTAAGGTTAATGTATGCTATACAATATTCAGTGACATAACCAGTTTTTAATTTAAACTATGTACTTTCTACTGAGCAATACTTGCATTTCATTGTTTGAATTAGTTGGGTGAGTTTTATCACTTTGTAAAATAAAAGTCATGAAAAATAAACTACAAATATTTATTAAAATGTGGACAAATTTTATTATATGTGACTACAATCTTAAAGTACCTTCAAGGACACAGACTTTTGTTTGATAAGTAAGATAAGGACTCAACCTGATGATGACAGATGTTATGTAATAAATTTAACAGTCAACACGTAGTACATAAGAGTTTTATCTTTAGCCGTCAAACAGTTTCCACCCCTTCATAAGGTATCGTAAGGAACAGATAAATATTAAAACTTTTACATTATTTTATTAATAAATACATTTAATAAAACACTTCAATTATTTGATAGTAAATAAATTTAAACCCTAATTAAAAAGTAGTTTTATTAATGAAGAGAGCATATGCTCTGACTGCCTTTAACTAAGAATGAAGAATGACACTGAATATGGGACAAATGCTGAATAGCTCCGTGGTAAGGTATTGGCACTAAGCCAAGAGTCACAGGTTTGATTCCTATGTCCAAGTGTCATTTTTTAAATTTATAAATATGGTAGTTTTATTAAATTAAATTGATAAATGGTAAAAGTACATGGACAGACTAGATAATTTCAAAACTCATTTTATTTCAAAGTCAAAATAAGTTTCAAACTTATTTTGACTTTGAAATAAAATGAGTTTTTAAATTATCTAGCTTGTTGTTTTCCAAGATAAGTATTAATGTATCTGTGAAGAGATCCCGCATCACCTACAGTTTTTCCTTACATCTTTTATTCTTTAAAACTATTTCAAAATCTGTTCTTTTTCTTTGGTGAGGCTATATAACAAGAAACTAAAATTGACAGTATGCGTGTCAAGAAATCACATAACAGATAGTTATATTTAATTAACAGAGACCCATCAAATTTGTAATAAAATTGAGCATTTTATTGATAGGCCTACATAATAGAATTTTCAAACACAGGTCGGAGATGGTTTTCCTGTGGTGGGAAATCAGTCAATGTTTGAGTGGTTTGCAGTTAGATATAAATGTAGGCTCAACCTGTAATAATTAGAATGGTTTAGTAAATTCCCATATTTTTAACCAGCCTTGCTATTTCTCTTACAAGCTCGTATTTCCCAGAATACTGAGCCCATTGAACATGAAAGCATGCTCTCTTTTCTTTAAAAGATACATTTTTAACTTATTTTCAACAGAGGCCTGAATATGATTAATAATAAATTGAGAGAAATATAAAAAAGTGACATTACCACTATTTGTAGTTAAAGATATTAAAAAAATTCATAAACAAATAATATTTGTGTTTTTAAATAACAAGATAAAATAAAACCCAAGCGTTTTGTTCAACAATTAAAGACTCTATTGTTGTTTTTAAAATAAAGTGTTTATCTTAATTTGCATGATCCCTGTCTTACAAGCGAAGCCATTCCAAACATTTCTTAATTAATCTGACTCAGAGGGCTGTGGCCATGGAAGGAAGGGTGGGGATGTTTTTATAATGGCACAAACTCTTGGGAAGGTCCCCCAATGGGAGATGGCGAGAAAATATTTTCCTCATGAAACAATTTAAAGTTTTTCATGAGATAATTTTTGAGGTTTAGGTGCTATGAGTTTTTTAAGCCTAGGCATCGAGGAAAAAATAAAAATAAATTTCTTGGGTGTGGCCAGTCTTACTATCTGTTTGGACTACCCATGGGTTGGGGATGAGGCATGCCAGTCTATTGATAGAGTGGTGCGTTAACCATTTAACCAATGATATGGGTAACATATTTATAATTCTTTTGGTAGGGGTCTAGCCCCAAAACATTCTCCTCTTGGTTTGGACAGTGAATTATTTCAAGGCATTTTAAAAAGTCCAGACTTGCAAGATAGTAACACCAGTGTAAGTCACTTTTTACACACACACACACACACACACTCCCCTGAGATATCCCTGCTACTGACAGTCATGCAACATGCCATGGTTGAAGGAACTCTTTATATCCTGCTTTCTGGTTTCTTGTGTACCATGTTCATGTCGGGAATTTGGGGAAGAACTTGATAATATCACTGCACTCGATTGGTTTGGTCAGATGCCAGAGCAATTTCTATCACCGCCACACGCGCTATGTTATTGCACGCTTAATTCAACTGTGAGGAAGGATGTCTACCAACGATTTAAAAATATTAGAGCTAAATTTTTAATGGTCTCTTTTTGTTGATAGACACACAAGTTTCCTATTTATGGATTACAATGTTGGCCAACATAAAATTTCATAGCATAAATAATAACAAAAACAAATAAACCATAAGTAATATATACTAGTTACATGGTCTAAGCCAGTGGTATTCAACATTTTTTGTCTGAGTACCACAGATATAATTTATTTTCAATTTCAGTTGTTGGTTCATAATGCAAGCTATACATATTTTATTATCTCTGTAGGAGAGAGAAAAACTGTTGCTCCCAGATCACATGTCTGTACATCTAACCCTAAGGTTTTATTAGTGTACCTTTGGTTGAATACCACTGCTCTAAACCATTGTTTCTCAAACTGTGGTACACATACCCTCAGGGATATGTGATTGATTTCATGGAGTTTTATTAGTTAGTTAAATACATAATTTTTGATACTGTTTAGATTGATAAACAAATTAACTCAGAGTTTTAAGTGATATCATAAGGGCTTTTATAAGTCTTTCTTTCCCGCCATCATGGCTTTGTTTAGAACTTACCCCTAAAGCTTTTTTTAAAATTTGAAAAACTCCTTATGCTTTACAAGATAGTATGAATTTGTTTTTGTTTTTTAAGAACTAGAAGGAGTATGTTGGTTAGGCCGTGGTCCCCACTGGTGAAAATTTGGAAAACAATACTCTAAACAATACATATTTTAAAAACGAATTAATTAAAAATAATACTGTGGAGAATAAAGAACTATACATATTATGCTAAGATACAAAACAGGCTGGTTGACCATTAGTGAAGCCTAGTGCCAGTACGATACTATCCATCAGCAGCTTGAAATCACAGATACAATCCAAGGACCTGGTAATTCCACTCTAAAAAAATGTTGTTTAATTCTTTTTAAATGGCTTATTTAGTGTCCTTATTAAAAACATTTAGTGTGTTCCAGTGGTGTATTCTCCAGGTACGCTAGTCCTGCGCCGAATACCCATTATGATATGGACTAGTTTTTTGTTTAATTCAATGTTGTCTGTGTGAACTGTGTAAATACTAATGTTTAAATTGTAAATAAATATACATGTAATTAATTAGTAATTTTAAAACTAATATTGGTTCATATTCCAAGAATACTGTGTTTTAAGTAATTATTCTTCCAAAAGACTCTACTTAATACAATAGGCAAACCCAGGGCCTGCTGCTTGAAACCCGCAAGGCATGGTAGGGAGGCTCTAATGACCTTGTCCAATGTCCAGGGGGTTGCAACACATTCCTTTCCACTCACCCGCCAATGAGTTCGGTATAAAATTAATTGTAAAATAATAGTTAGTATACATAGCAAGCTTTAAATTATACACTAATTAAATACATTGAGTTATGTTTAGGCATTCTAGTCACACGTATTATCATGTATTTGGCAAACACATTTGACCCCTCTATCAAATTTAGGCATTTCAGCACTGTTGGGGGGGGGGGGGCGGGGCAGGTGACTAGGC
>CABFWB010002034.1:8148-20324 GCA_902151455.1 Timema bartmani | reverse complement strand
GGCAGGGGAAGGCAGCTGCCCCCCCCTGGATTTTGTATGCCTATACCTACTGTTGTCGATAAAAGTTATGTTACAGTCACGTTACGACTTACTTTACAATATATTATGCGTTAACTGTTGAAAAAACCGCGCTGCGCGCCATAACAACTGCAGTTGGAGAACACAGGCGTTCTGCCGAAGAATTATTAAAATCAGCTAATAAAATTGCTAAGGCTTTGAACCTAGATCTGCGTCTTCCAAGGACAGCAAGCCGCCAACATTATAGGGCAAATCATCCAGCTAGTTTGTTAAGCGAGTATTTTCGTCGCTCGCTATACGTGCCCTATTTAGATTAGTTATGATCCTCATTAGAGGCGAGCTTCGGCAAAGATTAATCTCCAGCGTTTGCTCTTTTATTGTTACACCCTGCTCAGATAATAAAAATTACAGCTCCAAAATTTAAAAAATGTATGGAGGAAGTATCCAAATTTTATGAATTAGAAGGGATCATATCAGAAGCCCAACTGTGGCGCACTTTTTGGATAAACAAGCAGGAGAATTTTGAAACTTTGGAGATAACAGAGTTAATCCAACAAGCAGAATCTTTTTATCCAAAGGTGAAAACAGCCCTAGAAATTTTACTGGCAATGCCTTATTCCACGGCTACAATTGAAAGGTCATTCAGTACACTCAAGACGCGTAAAACCATGGCTGAGATCAACAATGATCGAAAACAGGTTAGATGGGCTTTGTATGCTCAGTGTACATAAAAAAACTTGTAAACAGCATGGGCAATTCTTGCACGGGAGACGTCATAAACAGTTTTGCTGAAGATCCTCGAAAATTACTTTTAAAATAGATGTCTAATTAAACAATTTAAATTAGATAAATGCATGTTTATATTCATGTTTATTTATTTGATTACCTATAAAGCACCTAATGTTTCGTGTAGGTGTCTTTGTGTAATGTGTAGGACCCGGCTTAAGAAATGTTTGATTCTCCCCCCCCTCCCCAAAAGCTGGGTACGCCCACGGCCTACATAATTAACCTATTACAATCATAGGTTACCAATCAATACACTAACCAGAATTATCTGGATGTGGTAATGTTTGTTTCATTTTCATACAACCATGTTCATACTGTGTTGACCCTAAATAAACATAAAATAGCCCTCTTTGAATAGGTTGGATAACCTCTGTTATATCAAATACCATCATGAGTGATTAGTTTGGTCTATGGTTAGAGACTTCAAGTAAGCTTACTACAGCTAAAGGTCCAAAGAAATGTTGAAATTAATTAACAAACATGTTTTAAATGTATTCAGGCTTTTGAAAGATCATTTTATTTACTGTCTTCCGATTCTCCCTCTTAAATAAATATGTTTTATAAAATATTGAAGGGTATTTATAAATGTTTAAATTTAAAACTCATCTTGCTTGAGATACCTAGAGATCTGAACTCTGCATCTGCAAAGGGGGTGTGTGACTTAATTTTGAAATAAAGATATTATGCTCTCTTCTATTCAGATTTAAGGACACCACACATTCCATCAGGATGATACAGATTTTGTACTATACTGCTCTAATATCCAGATATAAAAGACTTCGACCCTTTCATGTGGTTCCTGGCACCAACATCCACTTCTCCCCCCCTTATTCCCCCAAACAAAGAATTTATATTGATTTTTCTCTCACCCTATTTTTCAACTATTCGCTCTGTGGCGATCGAGAGTCTATAAAAGGAAAACAGTAAACTACCACTGTTCAAATCGATTCGAGAACAGCAGGTAAGGTTAAAAAAAATAGAATGGGCGGAGTTATCAAATCTAAAAAAAAACCTATGTGTCTGGGGGAGTTATTCTTTGTAAAATGGATTTACCTGATAGTTTATCTACGTAAACACACACTTTGCTAGTCATTTTATCTTCTTTGACAATGTCTTTTAAATAAAATTTCAATTTCAAATTAAACGTTATTTTTAAACAGTTAATATAGAAATCATGGTGACAGCATTAATTCAATTAATAGGTCTACTTGTCTAAACATGTGTACCAATGCGATATTTTGGCTTTTTATGCTTATTTACACAGTTAGGCCAACATAATTCATAAAGCTTTGTAAGATAAATATACTTATTATTGTTAGATAATACATTTTACCAGTTCATAATGTATTACAATTTTAAAAACATGGTCCTTAAATAACGTCATCACCCCTTTAAATATTTGTCATATCCAGGATAGGTAGAGTGAAACATCATTAACTGTTTCTAGCCTGTGGTCGGATCAGTTTAGTAAAATGCCTCCATCCTCCTCTAGCCTTCCACCATTCTTCCTCCTTCAATTTCTTCCAGATTTCTCCTCTCACTTGAACACTTTCTGTTATCTGCTCCTCCCATCTCTTTCCTGGACTCTCTTGTGGTATTTTTCCTAAAAAATTCATTTCCGACTATTTCTTTGACGTCCTCTATTTTTCCATCCTCATTATATGCCCGTGTCATCTCAGTCTCACTTCTTCTACTATCTCATGTACTCCCTATACTCCAACTCTTTCCCGGATAACTTCATTCATAATCTTGTTTCTCCTCGTGACAGCTAACATGCTTCTCACAGACTTCATTCCCATAGCCTCTAAATTCTCAGTCTCTCTTACATTCATACTTTAAGGGTATTTTTTTTTTTAGGGAGAGTGACTACAGTGCGCTAGCTAACTCTCTGAGCATAGGTAACTCGAAAGTTCATTAACGCTAGAATGTAAGCTCACCATTCAACCCTATCCTTATAAACCAATCTCTAGCTTAACACTCAACCTTCCACAAACCCATTTTGACATTATACTCACATCGGCATCCCAGCCCACCAAAGAGTCTTGTTTCATCAGTCTTCCCAGCTTAAAAGTTGTGTGCATCGCCATGATGCGGCGCATGACCACCCTGACTCAGTCTGCGTGTTTTCAATGACTTTTACATGTTTTAGGAGGCATACAAACCAAGGAGTTCTTAAATATGAAACTTTCTCCATTGTTCTGTTTCTTCATACAGCCAAATATCTTTCTCTACACTTTGTGTTCGGAAAACTTCACATTTATTCCTTCAGTTCAGAGTGAATTCCTAACGCTTTACATCCATAAAGAACAACTGGTGTGATTATAGTTTTGTAGATTCTCGGTTTAGTATTTTAAGACAGAAGACGAGAATATAAAATCTTACAAACTAACTGAATAATACCAATGCCTGCATGATTTTTTTTAAATTTACTTTTTACCTCCTCTGAAATTAAATTTTATTTCTATTAGCACAGTTCATAAGAATTTATACTGGTCAACTTTCAATTCGACATGTGGTCAAGTAGGTAGTTGGTTTTATCCATATTTATTCTTAAACCTCTTTCTTTTCTTAAGAAAAGCTTTGCATAACTTTTTAACTATTGCCTCATTGTCACCCATAAAATTTACATCATCCGAATAAGTCAACCATTGATTAACGCTACTTAATGTCAGCTCCCTCAGTCTTTTCTTTCAAGAATTTAACCACATATTCAAATACAAAGTTAAATATAAGCGAGAACAAAGCATCTCCTTGTTTGATATAATTGTGAATTTCAAACAATTCAGTTACTTTATTTTTCGCTTGCTTGCCTATAATATTCTTCAAAAACCTTTGGAAAAGACTAACCAATTGTTTGGGGAATAAACTTTATACGTAGGCTACGAGCCACAGGGCTCTTTTTTTAAAGAACGAATGGATCAATATCACATGACAATGCACATAGGGACTTACCGTTTGTGAATTGTGAAGATTGGAACTATATTTGCTGTTGTTATCAGTTTACCAAATTAGGATGTGTAATTGCATACATGTACTGCACATGTGGGCGATACTAATTTTTTTAAATAAAATATATTACCGTATCACTCAATCAAATCCACTAAAATACTGAACAATTTCGCCTTTTGATGTAATCATATTCCTTTTTGAAATCTAAAAACAACTGCCGAACAGTACCATTGTATTCCTTTCTTTTTTCACCCCAAAATTTGTCTTAAACTTAAAAATGATAAAGGGTTGACAAATGCTTTCAAAATCCGCGCTGAGTTATCTAGTATCACTAGATTTGCGTAGGTGTAACTCAACTGTTTTACAGTAATATAGGGCCCCTACACGATCGTCAGTATGCATCAGTATTTACCACGATCTGTACACGGTCAGTCTCGGATTCTGCATGCACCGTGCAACAACATGGATGATAAGAAAAAGGCGTGCAGGAAAATATTGCCCGAGCATAGACGTAGTCTAGAAGTAGTTAGTATATTGTCACATGGGTGTGCGAAGATAAACATTAAAGTATAGATAGTAACTGACAGGCTAAGGCTTGTAGAATGAATTAAATTATAAAGATATTGAATTGTCATGAATTGAATACTTGGATTATTAATTGGATTTAAGTTCTGTAAGTAAACACATCTCAGTATATGTATAACCATAGGATTTTTTATAAATTTAAAATTATAACCTTACCAAGGTAGAATTGTACTTTAATAAAGATCGATTTAACCGGCGTTTTCAAATAATTCTTTCACTTAAACTGTACACTAACAAAATGTTTATTACAAAAATTATTTATGTATTATTTATTTTTGAAAAATATCAGGGGATAGCCTAGCACACAAACAAATAAGGCGGAATTCTTGACACCTTTTCTTTGTCATAAAAAAGTAGATACATTTTTTATCGTCATTAGACACAACAAGAATAGCAAGTTTCCAAAAATAAAACTAATATAGGTATTTAAAAAATGTAATATTTCCAATAGGCCTGAGGTTTGGGGCATCAACCCAACAACAACAAAGAGTATGGCTGTGGTGGGTTAAGGGAGCTTTGGGCTGTGGTGACTTTCCCACAACGGGTGCTAGGTGTTCCACTGTTTATTCAGTATTTGGTAGTTATTTTTAGCACCGCGTCTTATTACCCATTCGGGCTATACACTTATGTACTAATTACACTAATGGTTTAGGGATTAGGAGGGTTTAATCGAGAGGAAGTTCAGCTTCAATTTCGTGGAAGGAGAGTGGAAAACCATTTATGTAAAATCACCCCTTGAAAGGGTGGACTGTGGCCGTTCTAGTTCATTAGGCGAAAATCCTTCATTTTTTGGAAGTATTCTTTTCCTGAACATATTCTTGAAGACATTATTTGTAAACCAGACCCAAACTCTTCCTTAAATCCGACCAATCATATCTGAGAGAGGCTATGTCTTGAATCTTGTTGGATATTAAATAAATTGTTCAGGTTGTAAGACAGGATTAGAGTGATTAGGACTATTTAAGTTCACTAGAAATGGTCGTAGGTAGCGGTAATCCAACAAATTTTGAGTACATATTAAAAAAAGGGTCTAGGCTAGTACATTTTCTTTGAATGCAAGAAACATGCTTTCTTTTTAGCACAACCCTACCAAAATACATTAATATTAACATTGAAATAACAAATATTCAATGTTTGTCTGCCTTTCAATGTATTTTAATGTTTTTTACATTTTTTTTCTACATTACAATCTTATGTTGCTTTGTACAGTTTGGAAATGGGGCGCAAATGTAACGGTTGCAGTTTCTACATTACAATCTTATGTTGCTTTGTACAGTTTGGAAATGGGGCGCAAAGTAACGGTTGCAGTGTGTACATTAAATCAATGGGCCCTGGATTTCGATGGCAACTTACAAAGAATTCTTCAAAGTATTCAAGAAGCTAAAGAAGCAGGCGCTTCGTTTCGTAGTGGGCCCGAGCTAGAAATATGGTAAGTGTCAAGTTCATGGTCATGTGACTAGAACCAACATCAGATCTACATGCCCTTGTTACTATCCTTTGACTTCTATAAAGAAATCGAGTCTGGTCCACAACTAGGCTAAATCACTTTAAACTAAAAAAAAATCTTCACCAAAATAGGCTATTAATAAAATTCATATTATTTCAATTTAAATTAATAAGTACATAATCCATATTAAAACTATGTCTAAAGGTTATATTTGTCTAATTTGATTTATTTTTCTTATTTGAATCGCCTTTGAGGTAAATTTACATTCCATTAAGGTATACAATATATAAATACTAAGTGCAGGCATATCCCATTTTATATGAAATAACTTTACAAGTGTCATGGCAGTACCTACATATTTAATTCACATGGAACAGGATTATTATCAGGCTACATGTAAGCTACAAATAAGAGTTACGTTCTGATTTACTCACTAAGTTGCAGCTAACCTTAATTATAATGATATTAATCGTAACCTGTGCTTTTTTTAATATAATAAATCAGATCTCATTTTACAAAGTTACAGGTGATAAATTAGGCCTATATTGAAGAAATGTAATGATTTTACAATCTGTCCTTGACATTCTCCTAACAAGCATCCTACTCAAGGCCGTAGCCAGCCAATAATTTCAGGGGGGGTTTGGTGGGCACAAACCCCAATTGCTGGAAGCTAGAAAAAAAATTCTAAATGATAAACAGTTCTGAAAGCTCTCTGAAGTGGTTTTTTTCATGGTAAAATAACTCGCTAACTGCCGAAGGCTTGGAAAATTTCTAAATAATAAATACTTTTTGAAGCTCTCTGAAGTTTTTTTTTATGGTAAAATAACTCACTAACTGCCGAAGGCTTGGAAAATGTCTAAATATTAAACACTTTTTGAAGCTCTGCGAAGTTTTTTTTATGGTAAAATAACCCCCAAAATGCTGAAGGCTAGGAAAATTTCTAAATATTTAACACCTCTAGAAGCTCTTTGAAGTGCTTTTTATGGTAACACAGCCCCCTAATTTGTATTTGTATATTAATTTTAATATTGTTTTAACCATAAATAAAGCCATATATATTTTGTTCATAAAATTTTGCGGGGGGTTTGAACCTCCAAAACCCCTCCCTGGCTACGGCCTTGATCCTACTACTCAAAGATGAGTGATTATGGTGAAGGTGTAGGCACCCATCTTCCCCTTGTAGTGAGAACAAATCAGGTGAAATTCCCAGATGATGTAGAAGGTGTAATCAGAGACGATGAATCGGCAGATGTCGGGCAATCGGTTGAAATGCAACTGTGTTGTTTTGTACCGTTAATAGAGAGTTGATTCATTATCTTTAATTTTTTATTATGAAGATCTTTGTAACATTTTAGCACATGTTCAAACCTGCTTTGGTGGCCACGTGGTTTAGGGCCCTATACTGTTGAATAAGGGGAGATCAGGGTTTGATCCTAGTCGGATGTACTGAGGTTTTTTTTCCCCAAATGGTTTTACACTCTTCCTCCACACAAATGTGGCTACACTTCCTCTAAATTCAACCTTCCTAATCCCTAACCCATTAGTGTAATTAGTACATAGGCGTGTAACCCAAAAGGCTAGTACACATGTTGCTAAACAAAAGCACATGTTCAACTTCTCTACCCCCTTAAGAACTTCTCAATACGTCAAGGTTGTGTTCATCAAAACTATTCATAGCTGATATTGTTTAAATTGATGCTGCTATAACTGCAATTAACAAATATTCATAGCTGAGTTGATCATTTTGAAGACTTAGAACAGAACTTTTACTGCGAGGCTCTACTTCTTCTGGACTTAATTCTAGGCCCCTACTCTCTCATGTTTTTCTCATGAATATCTAAAAATAATAATTGATAACTAACAATATAACCAAAACAGAGCAGAAACGGGTGGGGAGGATGCGTGTTAACATGTGAACAGATTAACAAGCGGGCCGCTCAGTTACCGTCTAATAATTTACATGTGGACTGCGCAATTACCATGCAGTCTTAATTGACAAGTGAATCACAGTGTTACCTTGTGCCATTTCTCCTCCCAAACAAAATCTGCAGATAATTAAAGTACATACCTATAACGAGTATATCTCCTCCCTTAATGATCAAGTCACAAATGGTGTCAAAATGAATTAAAGGCACGGTAATGTGTGGAAAAAAATTAAATTATAAAAACAAAGGATAGGATCCTTAAATTCTTAATGATATTCAAGATTCAAGGATTTGAGGAACTATTGAATTTTAGATTTTAAAAAATTGGATTATTTTCAAAATTTTGAATTGAAATTTGTTTTAGAGCTCTAATATTGTTTAGTGGTGTTTCAGTTCCAACATAATTATGTGAAAAACTTAACAACCAGACCCCAGACCATTAATTTAACACTTGACTGAATGTATGAATGTTATAATAATGCATTTTAGCAAAAAATGATAATATTTAGCTACTATTTCTATTTTCTATTATGGTGTTATATTCTCATCTCGTCTTATGTTCGTATAATAACATATCATACACCTGCTTCAATTGCCGCATGACCTAAGGTGCCAATCTTGCAGTCAGACTAGATTGCCGTTGATGGAAAGATTGGAGTTTGATCCCGATCAGGTGTAATGAGGGTGTTTTTTTTTTCTAAACGGTTTCCCCACTTTCTTTATGGAAATACAGGTACAGTTCCTCTAATTCAACCTTCCTCTTTCTTAATTCATTAGCGTAATTAGTACATAGGTGTACAACCTGAACAGGTAGTAAGATGTTCCACAAAATCTACAGATGTGGGGGTTATTCCATGTGAGTACCTGAATAGTGATCATCGGCTGCTGTTGGCAACCCTGACAGGAAGAAACGAGAAAAGGACGTTACCAGTAAGGAAGTTTGAAGAACATAGGACAGAGTTCCACAGAATAATAAGAGGCTGAAAGCAAGTGAACAAGGTGTGCGGGAAAACCATCGGAGTGGGAAGATGGAAGGAAACACCGTGATGGAATTCTAGAATAAAATAAGTATAAACTGATAGAGGAACTCGGGTAAATATGGAGAGAGTACTTTCAAGACTCAAGGATGAAGGATCTTTTCTTTTGAATTCCTTTTATTGGTTGGAGACCTCAGAGATAAAAAATAATTGTTTATTAATTCAAACATTCTAATTTTGTTATATTGTATTAGATTTAAATAGGTAAAATATAATATTTAAATATATTTAACTATTGTTTATTTTTCTAAATACAAATATAGATTATATATTAGGAAGGCATGCCATAGGTAGGGATTTCGGAGAAGATTATAATGACTATTAGTTAATAACCTCCCCTATTGTTTATTTGTGTTATCTTTTAATGTAACATTATACAGTACCCCATTTCCCAAGGTATGGCAATAATGTTGTATTTTTGTGTGTGTTGCTTCCCTAACTAAACACCCAAAGGTCTCAAGAAAAGGAGTCGTCCGTCGTGACATCGGCTGAGCTAGACAAGGAAAAGGACTTTTTTTATTCACTTAAGTGGAATACTTAGGAGTGGTGCCCAAATTTATATTATAATTTATCTGGACATTTATTAGAAGAGGGACCCGCCTCGGTGGCGTAGTTGGCTAACGCGCTAGTTGTGTTGAGCTCAACCGCCAAGGACGGGGAGATCGAGGTTCGAATCTCGGTCGGGTGAACTGGGGGTGGTTTTTTCCTAAATGGTTTTCCACTCTCCCTCCACGCAAATGCGGGTTCACTACCTCTAATTTCAACTTCCCCGATTCCTAATCCATTAGCGTGATTAGTACTTAAGCGTATAACCTGAACGGGTAGTAAGACGCGATGTTAAATATTATTATTAGAAGAGGGACTCTTGTACAGGAAAGATCTGGTGATGGCCTTCCTGGATGTTGGGTGCAGATGTAGCGTATGGGAAGCATTGAAGAAGAAAGGAGTGAGGAATGAGAGAGGAATATGATCAAAAGGAGTGTGAGTTGTGTAGAAGTGGTGGAGGAAATGATAAAAGGTTTGAATTAAGAAATGGCCTGAAGCAAGTGATTGTGCTCTCACCACTATTGTTCATTGTAGTGATGGACAAAATAATGAAAGATGTGATAGACAGGATTGGGGAGGGAATTATAACAGCAATAGTCAGGCTATAGGCTATTTAGGAGAAGGAAGTTCAGAAGTAGTTGAATGTTTGGGATGACGCTGTGGCTCGGCATAAATGAGGTCCAATGTAAGGAAGGGAGAGATAGTGATAATGAAATGGAAGAAAGATAGGTGCATGACTTGTGTGACAGTAAAGACAAATTCACACTGAGAGGGCTGTGTCGTGCTGCGGACAATCTCGAGCATGTCATTTCCATATGTTGTTGTTATTATTATTATTATTATTATTATTATTATTAACGATTTATTATTTATTATTATTTAATTATTTATTATTTATTTATTATTATTTATTTATTATTATCATCATTATTATTATTATCACCGCGTCTTACTACCCGTTCAGGTTATACACACGCTAATGTGTAATGGTAGGGTGATTGTGAGATGAAATGGAGGACCTGGCCTGGCATTCCTCACAGTCACAAGTTGTAATTAATACACGTCTTGTCAGAGGTGAAGGAAGGGTTTGGCAATCAGATAAATCCGTGCCAGGACCGAGGATTGAGCCCCAGACCCTCAGCACAGAAGTCTGACACCTTACCACTAGACCGCCAGGTCACCATTTCCATATGAGTAGCCTTGTAATACCGTTGTTTGGTTCACACTGAGAGGGCTGTGCACCGATTGTGCACCGACCACGCTCCGACTGTGTCGTCTTGAATTGATTCGAAAGCATTCTCCCAAGGCCAAGGTTCAGACAGTTCAACAAGATAGATACACAGCCCTGTCAGTGTGAATTGAAATCCGGCCGCCCTATGGTTGACCACGTGTCATTTCTCCTAGTTCGACTTCTTCCGGTAAATGCAAACTTTCACGGAGGTTCTTATCTACAATCTGACAATGCTTGGAGAATATTCCAACACAACCATCGTGTGCAATTATTATGGCCTTAGGAAACTTAATAATTTTGGTACAAATATATAATTTGCAACATAAATAATACAATGATAATCTCATAAAGAAGTTATTTGGAAGGAAGTAGCCAAAAAAACTCAATGTCAAAAGTAACTACAGTAATAAAAACAGTCAGAGTATGGTAACGACACGACACAGCCGGCGCACAGTCTTGTGAGAGTGAATGGTAGTGACACGACACAGCCGGTGCACAGTCTTGTGAGAGTGAATGGTAGTGACACGACACAGCCGGTGCACAACACGGTCTGCGCACATTCCTGTGAGAGTGAATGGTAGTGACACGACACAGCTGGCACACAACCCTCTCAATGTGAATCCAGCAGTTGAAGAGAATGGAAAACTTTAAGTACCTGGGGAGTGTGATGATAATAAAGTGGAAGAAACAGAAAATAAATCTCTTAGATAGTGAGGCAAGCAGAAGCTTTGTTCAGGAGTGTGAGAGTTGTAATTTGGAACGGGGATGTGCCAAAGAGGTGTATAAAGGAGTGATCTATAAGACACTATATGTACCAATATTGATAAGTAAGTAACATGAGTAAGTCACATGGCAGACAGTCTACCAGTTGAACTTGTCACAGAGGGTACAGCTGCAAGGAACATGTACATGAGAGTGACATTCTTGCAGAAGTGTGCTGTGACAACTTGGTTGTGTTACAGTGGCTACAGCTGCGAGGACCACTTCTATGAGAGTGACACCCTCCTTCACTGTTGGGAGGTGCTCCTAGAGATCCTCATCAGTCCTATATGTAAAGACATGCTGGTGGATGTAGGCATGCCTGTTATGCACAAGAATGTCACCTACAACTGCCGTGTAGTCTTTCTCAACCGGTAGGTTCAACACTTAGCACCGACTTCATCTCACAATACAATACTGTCCTCATTTCATAGTAAAATAATGTTCTCATCTCATAGTAAAATAATGTTCTCATCTCACACTTCGACACTGACCTCACCTCACACTTTGACATCAACCTCACCTCACATCTTTACATCAACCTCACCTCACACTTCGACATCAACTTCATCTCACACTTCGACACTGACCTCACCTCACACTTTGACATTAACCTCACCTCACACTTCGACATCAACTTCATCTCACACTTCGACATCAACTTCATCTCACACTTCGACACTAACTTCATCTCACACTTCGACACTGACCTCATCTCACACTTTGACATTAACCTCACCTCACACTTTACATCAACCTCACCTCACACTTCGACATCAACTTCATCTCACACTTCGACACTGACCTCACCTCACACTTTGACATCAACCTCACCTCACACTTTGACATCAACCTCACCTCACACTTTGACATCAACCTCACCTCACACTTTG